>JAABOM020036213.1:0-16929 GCA_011800125.2 Solanum clarkiae
TTCTATATACTTAACAAAGGTTAAGAAATTCACTTGCCTTATATAAAGTCTCGAATCACGTCAATTCTGAAGCTTTTTCCTTTCTATAACACTCTCATTCAACAAAATCTATTCAAATATAGCGTCATAATTATATAATGAATCTAACGACACTAAAATCAATTAATTCGGGTAAAATGGTCCAAAAATTTCATCGCTTGAAAAACACCATTGAATCTGAAAATTTATATATGAAAATGTTAAGAATTAAACAGTGAAAACCAATTCAATAATGGAGCAAATATGAGGAAGAAATCACATGTTAAAGTGTTCAAAATATATTAAAAATGCAGCAGCAAGATAACGAATTTTACCTCAAATGATGCACCAAAAATCAATTTCTGAAGCTACCACAGTGTTCTCCTCGGAAATATACAATTTATCCTTTTGAATCACTCAAATCCGATCAAAATTGAGAGAGAAATCATTGGTTTAAATTTGTGGAATACTCACTTTCTTGGAGAAAATCCTCAATCTTCGTAGTTATTTTAAAGTGAAAGACTTGGAAGGACATTGATTGAAAGAATTATCCTTGATTCTTGAATTCTTGACTTAGATTCTTTAGAGTTCTTGATGAAGAACCATAATTCTTGAAGAAGAAGAGTCAAGAAATCCTTTCCTGAGATTTTTGAATTTGTTTTCTTGAAACTCTAGGTTATAATTTAAAATACTATTAGATCTTCATGAATAGATGAAGAAATTCGGGTTGGGTAGAACTTACCTTGAGGAGGAATCTTGGAAGCTAATCCTAACTTGATGATTTTCTTGATGATTCTTGAGTATTTATGTTTAGGAGAGAAGGGAGAGGGTTTTGATCATGAAAAGTGTTTTATATATTTTGGGGACCATAAATAGACCCCCAAAGGTTTTAGAATAAACACACCCTCAAGTTATAAAGAAAAAAAGTCATCAACTCATCTAGTGAGGGTCCGCGACGCGCTCCGGGCGTGGACTTTCGGACAGCTCTGCACCTCTCCACTAAAATGGTCATAACTTTCTACTTCGAACTCTGATTAATGCAAAATCAGATGTGTTGGAAGGCTAATTTGAATATCTTCGATTTGATATATTATGACCATCTAACTCATTATACTTTAGTAGATATGGCCATTTGAAGTTGACCCTTCTATCGACTCATATGAAAACTTAGTTGCTGGAAATTCTTTGAACTTGGCTTGATGTAAAAGATCCCTTATGTCTCTAAATCACACCTAATATACTTTAAATACTGAATAATTGATCCTAGCATGTATATACAACTTATGATTTATTGGTTCACCTAACTTTTTATAAAATCATACATTAGAACTATGACCTCATATCAGCTCCAATTCTATTCCCATACTAAGAAATTGACTTTAACATCTATACTCAATTAAGAATCCTCAATTAAAATCCTATATCATATGTTGGATGACTCGGTATTAGCTTAAAAAAATTGGAGTGTTACTTTTACTTATCACCTCCATATATTGTCCTTCATTCTTAGGATTTTGAATGGTATTACTTGGCAATATACCTTTCTGGCGTTGATTCAATTGAGTAGATACTTGACTGAATTATTGCTCAAGTTACTTAATGGCCACCAAATGAGAATCTATCTTTTAATTAATGCTTGAAATATCGGACTTCATTCCCCATAGATTTTTATCTTGGGTATCCACTTTTTTAAACAAACGGTCAAACATCTCTTCAATTCTAGAACTATTTGCCCCGACATCATGATTATAGGGTGAAATATATGGAACATTCCTAAAACCATCTCTTCTACCCTAATCTGCTTTAGGACCCTTATTCCTCTCATAATAACTACCCCAATTATATATATAAGATCCATCTCTATTGTAGTTTTGACCTTGGTTCCCAGAACCGTGACACCAATAGTTCAAATTAGACACTTGGGCATTGGTGCGGAAACCTACCTCTTGATCACTCACAAAACAAGCATCCTCATCATAATATGGATCTTCATACATGGGTGCTCAAGGAGGTTGATGGACTACCGTATGCACTCTTTCTTGAATTTGTTTCATCATAACCTCCATACCGATGCGAATTTGGGCAAGTTGTTGCATAATCTCCTTATTGATCTTGGCTTGCTCTGAACCCACACTCATGGCATAAGAATTCTTTATAGATGTTCTTTCTCATTGCCCCCACGCATGGTTAGTTTTGACCACTTGCTCCGTGCACTCCGCGATCCTTGTAAACGGTTGACCCAAGAACATGCCCCCATTATAGTACGGCACAAGCGTGAGTATTTTCATTAATTCCATGGCAGAAGATCTCTACCAAGGCATCATCAACAATTTTGTGGTCAAATACGCTTCTCAAACACTTAGTAAATCGCTCCCACATTGTACTAATTGAATCACCAGGTAATTGCTCAAAATTATTGATTTGATCTTTTAGTTTGAGCTTCTTTACCCCAGGAAGTACCTTTCTAGAAAGGCCTTCTGTGAATCTTCCCAACTGGTGATCGAGATTTTGTTGGAGCACAGATGGGCACATCGTTGCATTACCCGTAAGAGATAGTGGGAACACATGTAATCCAACAACATCCATGGAAATATTTTTTGTCCCCATCATGCTCTTGTAAACAAAAGCTACATTATGCAAATGGCCATGAGGATCCTCGAATGGTAGACCCACAAACAAACCATAATTTTGAAGCATTTGAAGTAAAATAGCAAACTTAGTATTGATCGGTACTGATAGCAACACTATAGCTCCCGTTACATCCATGGCCATGGTATTCAATCTATATTGATTCCATCCATAAGAATTCTTATTGATATCCCTAGGTCATGGCCTATTCTCCAAAGGAGGTGGATTGTCATCTCTATCATCACATCAACATTTCGATTCATAGCTTTATTAATCGCGATATTAGCAGCTTGAGTCATTCTTCTTGTAACTCATTGGATCTCTAAGTCAATCGGAGCTAAGGGATTGCCTTAACTCCTCGTATTAGGCATACAATACCTAGTAAACCCTACAAATAAACTAGAAAAATAAAAACAAAAACAAAATTAAAATGTAAGGGAATAAGAAATTAACACTCAAATTATGCTACTAGTGAATTCAATCAAAGTCTAGTTGTATTCCCCGGCAACGACACCATTTTCTTTATCACGCTCAAGATACACCTCTCTTTTGAGTTTAAAGTGATCACTGTCAAAGTAATAAACCTAACCAAGGTTAGATTCGAACGGCACAAAGTATACTAAAAGTTTCCCAATTGATTCGCTAATAAACAATTCAAATATTAACTACTCAATTCCCATAAAAGGGAGGGGGGTTGCAGTGATTAACAAGAATTTGAACTAAATTAACTACAATGGAAGATAATCAATAATGGAGAGCAACTTGGCTATCGTGTTCCCCATGATTCATTAACTCAATATCCCTAGATATCACAATTCTCAACTAGAATATTGCATACAGGATGGTAATTTAAGTTCTTTAACCCTTTGGTTAAAGGTGAAGGTCGAATTTCACTGTGGGACTTGGCCCATCTCCATAGTGTGCTATACTAACCATCACCTATAATCCTAGTCAACCTCTCCTTGGTCTAGATTAGTTGATTAGATGAGAACATATCATCGAATTCTGTCAATCAATCTCTTTTCCTATTTATTACCATCTAGATCGGGAAGGTCATACTAGGCGAGTTCTAATGTTGGCCACCACTAGAAAACATGCAAAATGAAGAGAATTGATTAATACATGCAAATACCTATTCTAAGAATTGCAAATAATTTGGATCTATTTGGTTAGTTCTTCATGGTTCCCACAATCCCAAGTTGTGGGTTTAGCCACTCATGCTATGGGAAGATAAAGAAACTATGGATTGAGAAAACATAATTAATATCTTACCCAAATATGTTGAAGAACAAGTAAACCCAATTTGTATTAATAATCACAAGGTTGAAAGATACAATGAATCCACAAGTGTATTTTCTTCTCGAATATTTAGTCTCCAAGTCTAAAACTCTAAAAATGCTCTAATTCCGTGCTCTCTCCTCTATTCTCCGAAAATCGTTGAAAAACTTCATCTAATGACCTAAAATTTACTATTTACAGTATTTACAAACAATTCTCTAAAACTATTATAAAAACTGATCAGCGACTCTTACAACTTGCAGTTACGACTCATAACTAGGTTTACGAGTCATAATTGAGCTTTCGTGTTCAATTTCTTGGATCTTGAACTTCTTTTCTACAAAAAATCTTCACGAGTCATAGACTGATCTATAACTCGTATTGTCTTCTCGTAGTTCATATCTACATCTTTTAGTCCTTTTCTAGTCTTTCTCTGGGAATTTCAACAAATCCCTTCAATATGACTCATATACCGAACTACGAGTCATAAAGAGGTCTCGTGTGGATGAACTTCAAATCTTAAGGGTTTCATCAAACACTGATAATCTCTACGAAACCAACTCTACGACTCATAGATGGCTCTAGACTCATAGAGAGTCTCGTCAGTTTGCAAAACCAGAAAAATTTTTGCAATTTTCCCAAAGTTGTGCTAACCTGCTTTTCCTGGAAAAAAAAACACAAAAACATTTAAAACCATAAATATCGCATTGAGAACACACAAATCTCAAGTTTTAGGCATCAAATGTGTTGTATTTTGACAGTATATCAATATGCTATGTTTACTTTATTTCATTTTACTTTGAGGCGAGCCCGGGACATGTCTTGGCTCCCATTCTAATAATGACTTAGAAATATTTGTTAGACATCATGTAAACTCTATGTATGTACTTGTTATGCGTGATACTTGTTGCTTATGAAAACTATGCTTAAGTCTATCTTATGATGATGATGTGATGATGTGACAATGAGATGATGAAATTTCTCTCTCTATGACATCCCCATAGCATGAGTCATACTTTCCTTAGTCCTTATTTGTTATGTGAATTTATACAAATCCCTTTCCCTATAATATCCCCATAGCTTGAGTCCAAAACCCTATTTCCCTTAGAATTACTTGCTTGTTTGTCAATTTTTTGCTTCCGAATCAATGATGTGTATATGGATGCTATTAGTCTTGTGTGGGGACTCTTGTGTCCCTATTCACCATGTCACTCGTAGGCCCTAGGCCTGAGTCATGACTGTTTCAAATGCAAATATAACGATGTCTGATAAAGTCTAATACAAAGTCTGAAATGGAAGCAACAATAAAGGAAATCTCAAAGATCCACGATGACTCGAAGTCTGAGTCTTACCGTTAAGATATGAAATGATGGAGAAAAGCTCTACTAGAATGAATCAACTACCCTGTATGGATCCCTGCACTCGATCTGCAAGGATGAACTAATGTAGGGGTGAGTACACCAAAATGTACCTAGTGGGTTCAACCGACTAGGTAAGAGAAATTTAAGAAGTATGTAATAACTAAGAGTCTCTACCATTTACAACCAAAGGTTAGTACACAATATAAACATAGATAGAAACAAGTAAAGATAGTAAATTCAATCAATGATGCAATGCACGAATGCAATAGCTTCCCAGACCATGTATGAGGTGGAATCATGACTGTCGCAGGGACGATGTACACATCTATCGAGCCAAAGCTACCTGATAGAACCCAGGGGCATCGCAGGCCATCTAATCAAATATCATAAGGCATCGCAGGCCATATAAAGAAATTTCTCAATATTTCACAAATAGTACAGATGCAATAAGATGTGTGTATACCAGTGCAACGAGCAAACTATAAGATAGGTGCATACTAATGCAACCAGTCAAGTATAATATATGTGCATACCAATGAAACCATTCAAGTTATCACGACCCAAGCCTAGAGCCTAGCCGTGACATGGCGAATGGGAAACCCGAAAGAATGCAAAACAAACCTCTTAAGTATGCATAGCACCTCCTTATTTATGGAAGCACAAATAAACAATAAACAAGTAGCAAATAATTCTAGGGGAAGCGGGACTTTGAACTCATGCTATGAGAATATCATCAGAAATAGGACTAGTATGAATCACATAGAAAATAAAGTTTAAATGATAGGTAAGTAGGACTCATGCTATGGGGGCACTAAGGACTTAGGACTTCTGTCACCTCTTCAACATCAACAATAAAACATAGAAAAGAGTATGGGCCTAAGGGACATTCTTTCATAATAGCATAAACAAAAGGAGTCGAGCTCATACGTACATGGCATAATCGTACCTAACAACACCTCTAATGAAGAATAGAACGGAGGCCAAGATATGTCCCGGGATCACCCTCAAAAGATAGTATCCAAAATTAGATAAGTCTAAATAAAAGCAAGAAAGTAAATGGATATTGTCCCCAGAGGTGGAAGACTCACCACTAGAAAATCTTTACTCGAACTGGCTATCCACGTGAAGGAGGAGGATTGAAAGGAGCTCCGCTTCCTACATAGTTAGATCAAATAGGAAAAATCATAAGTACTAGGAATGTACTAAGTATATGAGGTGAAATACATAAAGAACATAAACCATGATTAAACAATATACATAATCGTCAATCATTGGATATAAGCTTAATATGCCATGCATGCTCAATACCATAATCAAAGTATGCATGAGGAATCATCATGTCACATAACATATTGCACATATATGGGAAGGGACCATAACATAAATATAAGACCAAGCGAGCCACTACGTGGAATCCCGATGTTCACTCTACACTGGATAAGGAATGATCTACTTTGCTAAGGTAAACCAAGCACTTATCTTATAGGGACCTCCCCATTTCGAAAAGTGCTTCATAATCACCATACAGGAACTCCACCCTTTTTGGTGTACATATAATATCAACCTTTTAGGAACACTACCCTTTTCAGTATATAATTCACATGTGTCGTACGGGAACACCACCCTTTTTGGTCAATCATGCAACTTAAGTTATATGGATCCATTAGCTAATTCACAAACCTATGATGACAACATAGTTATGGGACAATGGTTATCTACTAAGGTCCTCTTAGTGCTAGGTCATAACCCCAAGGAATATTTAAATCATATTTATAGCAATAATATGCAAGGCAATACATTATCATCTTATTGCATAGAGCAGCCCATCAAAACCAAAGCTGCACATATCAAAGTTAGGGCTTCACAACTTTCATAATTTTTCATAATACTTCCATTGTTTCATAACATTCATTATAGCCCTTCAATTCATATAATTCCTAATTCATATATCATGCCATAGGGCCCTCAATATCGTAGAAGCTTGGCATAAATCTTATTTCAAAACTATGGTGGGTACATGTACAAACTTTTAAAACCATGCAATACGTGAGTATATGACATAAGAGGAGTAAAAACTCACTTGAATGGTATTCAAAATAACCCACCAAAAGGATAACAAAGCTTAACTAGGGAATCATAAAACCCTCATAATAATCTATAAATTCCACATAATATTTAACTTCATAATAATGCGTAAGGATAAACCATCATAAATACTTCATATTATATCTATGTGAAAGAGTTCGTAGAATCATCATATATCACCATAACTTGAGAAAGCATAATGGAAAGATGAATGGTTGAGCTTGTGGAGGAAAAATCTCTACAATCAAGACCCACATACCTTGATAGTTTAGGAAAATCAGACTTTGGTGGAGAAGAATTCGAAACCCTAGCTTGGCCTTCCTGCTTGAAATCTTAGGGAAGCTTAAGAGGATTTCGGGACTTAGAGTATTTTGAAAAGGGGTGGAATTGAGTGAATTAGGGTTGTAAAGTTTGATAAGGGGTCTTTTCAGGGTCAAATCGACATAGTATAAGCATTAGATAATAGAAAAGGTCAAATTTGCCCATTTAAAAATATTTTTGGTCCGAACCAGAGATCATGTTTACAAGCCATGGTCCATTTTATGAGTCATAGGTATGGGTATCATCTGATGAGATTCCAGACTTTGAGAAACTTCTCTCTAATTCACATTCTATGACCAGACTTATGGATCATAAGTCACTCTGTGGGCCATCTGATAAATCGTACACGCTACTTAAGAAAATATCATTTTCACCAAGTCTGACCTTCAATCCATGAGCATTACTTATGCCCTGCGGAGCCACTTATGGCCCATAAGACCCCTCATAACAACTGATACTTGAAAAATTTTGAAGTCTCATTTCATATACTTTTCATACTTCTCACAGGTGGGGCCTTATAATATCTTCCCATTGGGAACATTCATCCCCGAATGTTGCTAAGGCAAGCTCTAAAGAACTGATAAATGCATCATATGCCAAATTCAACACATGCGCTATGAAAATCTGTAAATCATGCTTCAATTAACATTTTCAATGCAACCTCAAAATTACATAAACATGCATAAATGACATGAAAAATGATATGCAACGAATGGAGGTTCTTAATTGGAATAAGTCATAGTATTTCAAGATTGAGTAGAATAGAAGAGATGGGAGTATCGTTATCCGCTTCGGCTTCCCAAGTGGCAATTTTTACTTGTTCATTCTGCCAAAAGAGCTTGACGGAGGATACATCTTTGTTCCTCAACAGCTTGACTTGCCTATCTAATATTTCTACTAGGACTTCCTCATAAGTCAAGTTCTCTTTAACATTCACCACCTCCAAGGGCACAATGGAATTAGGGTCCCCAATACATTTCCTCAACATGAAGACATAGAAACTCGGATGAACCACACTCATTTCCATGGAAACTCTAATTCATATGCACCTTTACCAATCAAAATCCAGTAAAGCCCTACAAATCTAGAGCTTAATTTTCATTTCTTGCAAAAATGAACCACGTCCTTCATTGGCGAAACCTTCACCCAATCACTAACTTCAAATTCAAGGTCTCTTTTTCTAGTGTCGGCATAGGACCTTTGCCGGATTTGGGTTGCCTTCGGTCTCTCTCTTATCATCCTTATTTTTTCTAAATCCATAACTAGATTCGGACCCAACAAGGCCATTTCTCCTACTTCAAACCAACTGATTGGGGATCTACAATGCCTCCTATATAGAGCTTCAAAGGGAGCCATTTTAATGCAAGAGTGGTAGCTATTGTTATAAGCAAACTCTTAAGTGGAAAATGCTCATCGCAACTACCCTTAAACTTTACGACACAAACCCCTTAGAATATCCTCAAGAGTTTGAATGGTCCTCTCGGCTTGACCATCCATTTGTGGGTGGAAAGTCGTTCTAAGCTTAACCTTAGTATCAAGGCCTTTTTGGAAGGACTTCCAAAAGTGTGATGCAATTTAGCACCGCGATTCGAAATAATAGCCAATGGAATCCCATATAGTCTTACCTACTCATGAATATATAACTTGGCATAGTATTCGATAACATAAGTCATCTTAATTAGTAGAAAGTGGGCCATTTTTATCATCCTATCAATAATGACCCAGAGGGAATTAAAATGCCTCCTAGTCATTGGCAAACCAATCACAAAATCCATGTTGATCTCTTCTCACTTCTATGTAGGAACCTTGATGTCTTGTGCTAGGCCTCTTGGCCTTTGATATTCGGCCTTGATTTGTTGGCAATTATGGAAATCGACTATGAATTTGACAATATCCCTCTTCATATCTCCCCACCAATACACTTTCCTCAAATCTTTATATATTTTGGTGGAATCGGGGTTAATAGAATAAGAGCAATTGTGTGCTTCTTTTAAGATCAATTCTCTCAACTCATCAACATCGGGCACACATAACCTATTTTTGTACCTAAGAACACCATCTCCCCCATGGGAGAAAACTCTACCATACCATCCGTCACAAATGATTTTAATTCTACTGAAATGGGGTTAAGATCTTGTTTGGATTTGAATTCTTCAATCAAGGAAAACTTAGAACCATCTATCACCGCCACGCTACCATTTTTGACTTCATTTAATCTAACTCCCAACCTAGCCAACTGATGGACCTCCCTTTCCAATTCGTTTTTACTATCTTCAACATGAACCACACTCTCCATGGATACCCTACTTAGGGTATTGGCCACAACATTAGCCTTGCTCAGATGGTAACGCACGCTCACGTCATAATCCTTAAGGAATTCCAACCATCTCCTTTTCCTCAAATGTAGATCTCTGTGAGTGAACACATGTTGGAGACTCTTGTGGTTGGTGAACATATTTACATGAACCTTATACAAATAATGACATAATATCTTCAAGGGGAATACCACGGCCGCTAATTGAAGATTGTGTAGGTAATTGTGCTTATGCACCTTTAGCTACCTAGAAGCATATGCAATAACTTTGCCATTTCGCATAAATACACACCTCAAGCCAACTCTAGAAGCATCACAATACACAACAAACCCTTCTAACCCTTTCGGTAGAGTCAAAATAGGAGCAGATTTAAGCTTATCTTTCAAAGTTCAGAAACTTTTTTCACATTTATCAGTCCACACAAAGTTTGCTTTATTTTGTGTCAACTTTGCCAAAGGAAAGGCAATTGAAGAGAAACCATTCACGAATAACCAGTAATAACCTGTCAAAAACCCAAGAAATTCCTAATATCCATTGGAATCAAGGGTCTAGGCCAATTTCTTATCACCTCTGTTTTTTTTTAATCCACTTCAATTCCTTCATCCGCCACCACATATCCTAAGAATACCACCATCTTCAACCAAAATTTGGAAAATAACATTTGTTCCCCTAATGTTTGCAACATTACCTTTAGATGCTTGGCATGCTCCTCTTTACTCTGAGAATAAATCAAAATATCATCAACGAACACCACCACAAACATGTTAAGGTAGGGTTTAAAGATCCTATTAATGAGATCCATAAATATTGCCAGAGCATTAATTAGGCCAAAGGATATCACCACAAATTCTAATTTCCTATATCTTATTTGTAAAGCTGTTTTGGGAATATCACACTCCCTTACACTCAATTGATGATACCCGGACCAAAGGTCAATTTTCGAGAAGTGACTAGCCCCTTGTAGTTGATCAAATAGGTAATCTATTCTTGGCAAATGATACTTGTTCATCATAGTGCCTTATTGAGTTGTCGATAGTTGATGAAAATTCTAAGTGAGCCATCCTTGCTCTTCATGAATAATGCCAGTGTACCCCAAGGTGACTTGCTAGGCCTTATAAACCCCTTCTCCAATAATTCTTTCAATTGATCCTTTAACTCTTTCAACTCCGCTGGGTCCATTCGGTAGGGAGGAGTGGAAATAGTTTAAGTTTCAAAGAGGAGGTCTATACTAAAGTCTATTTCTCTTTTGGAAGGAATACTAGGAAGTTCATCAGGAGAGACATTGCGGAACTCATTGACCAATAGAACCGACTCAATAGAAGGGACTTTAGACTTGACATCCCTAATCCAAACAAGATGATAAATGCAACTTTTCAAAATCAACCTTTGAGCCTTAAGATGAGAAATAAACCTGCCCTTGATCATCGAACCATAACCTTCCTACTTAAGAATGGGTTCACTAGGGAATTGGAATCTAACCTTACGATTACTACAACCAATAGTAGCATCATATGCATGTAACCACTCCATCCCAAGAATGATGTCAAAATCTACCATGTGTATTTCAATAAAATCACAAGGCAAACTTTATGCAATATGGACACGGGAGACCCCTATAGACTCTTTTTGCAAGAATGGACTCACCGATCAAGGTAGACACTTCAAAAAGTTCACATAATATTTCGGGACACACATGAAGTCTATTAGTAATAAATGGAGTAATGAAAGAAAGAGTGGCACCCAGATCTAATAAAGCATATACAACAAGATTGTAGATCTTTAATATACCGATAACAATATCGGGTGCCTCATCAAGCCCTTGTCTCCCTTGAAGAACATAAAACTAGTTATGATGTGTAGCAACTCCTTGTTGGGCACCTTATTCCCTATGGTTACCACGAGCACGTTGTCCTTGAGAACGACCATCCCTACCCTTGTCCGGAGAAAACACCCACATCTCTATAGTATCTACTACCAGGATTTGTGCCACACCTTCCACACCTAGGAATGATTTGGACACTATTTCCACCTTGATCTTTATAGTTTGGAGCCCTATCATTAGCAAACCTTTGGCCTAGGGCATTGGAGGACCCTTGTCCTTGGAATTTATGGCCTTGTTGGAAATGACGACCTTTAGTGCCTTGGAATCCACCATAAAGTCGAGCCTGCTTGGAGTCCTTTATCCTTGTCTTCCTAAGCATATCTCCTTCAAGTTGTTTACTGTATGTTATGAGCCAGGATAATGTCCATATCCTCAATGAGCACAGTTTACGACACTCTTTATTTATCAAGTCGGACACACCCGAAACAAACTTGTGCATCCTTGACCTAGCATTGGCAACCATGTGAGGAGCATACTTTGATCATAGAATTTAACAGAATATTCACGAACACTTATTAAACCTTTCTTGAGGTTCATGAACTCCATCATCTTGGCTTCCCTTAACTCAATTAGAAAGAAACTATCAAGAAAAGCAACTTTGATTTCCTCCCAATAAATAGGCTTGTCATATACTATTTCCATATTCCATTGATTATACCATGTTTGAGAAAGACCTTTGAGTTGGTAGGCCACTAATTCCACTTTTTCTTCCAAACATACTCCATGAAATCCATGACTTTATACACTTCATCGATGAATTTTTTTTTTTTGGGGGGCGGGGGTTGTAACACCCCACATCTTACAATACTAGTACCTATGCAAATGAAACATGATATGCTTTGGTCAAATTAGCGCCAATTTTTAAAAGTGTTTGAATCTCCAATTAAAGGGAGAGATGTATGTCTAACGCTGAAGAAGGTTGAGTGTAAATAAGTTTTAAGTCGAATTGAGGAGATCACGCCCTTAAATGAAGTGAGAGAAGGGAGGTGCTCGTAGGACTTAGGAAGCTAGTAGGTGAGTCACCTACTTGCTTAACTTAAATTTGCTAGCTAAACGGAGATGAGGCCCGACGTCGAATTTTTCCAAGTCTGATTATGAATAAAGTTTGTGTTAAGGGTATAACTTTAGCCCATGTTTTAGCATCACAAATGGATTATATTTTCATCCCAAGAATAATAGAGAAAGGGCCCAAGAACAACAAAACTCACTTGGTGAGTTGGGCCAAAACTAAGAGAAAGTAAACAAAATAGGCAGCAAAGACCCAACCAATTTGAACCCAATAAGGCCCAAGTGAAAGGGGCAAAATAGTACTTTGATTTCTTGATAAAATAAGACATACAATGATAAAATTAAGTTGGCCAAGTTCTCCTTTAAAAGGGGATTAAACTCAGCTCACTCAAGTCATTCAACTTGAACAAAAAAAGTCAGATTTTCTTAAGGTTTTCTCTCTACACTTCTTAACTTTGTAAAGCAGCCAAAAAAAGGAGCTTTTAGGGTTCTTAAGGAGGCCCTCAACCTTGAATATAAAGGTAAGTAATTATATTTGTGTGTTTAGTATGGTTTTCTTATGCAAAACAAGAGACTATGTTGGTTGTGTCTATGCTGAAATTGTTGGACAACATGTGTTCCAAAAGTTGTTGTACATTTTTCTTGTTTATTTGGAAGTTTTTCCCTTTCTGGTTGGATTGATTATGAAGGGAGGCTACTGTTCTTAATGATTATTCATTCTATATTGATGTATAAAGGCTGCAACACCATTTTTATAGTCCGCAAAAGTAAGTTCTTGTGTGATATCGTAATTGTGCTTGCAATAGGAACTTGTAAACTGATTGATTGGGGGCTATGGTCTCACATCCTCCACCAATTTAGAGGACTGTTTTTGAATTGTTTTAGGACTGTTTGTATGTATAAATGTTGTGGGAACAGTTTGGTTGAAGTTTGTAATGTTTTGGAATCGTCAACGTCGTAATGTACGAAGGGATCTAATATTGTGCCGCCTATTTGTATGTTGCATAGAATTTTTATGTCTTATGCTTTGTGGGCTTCTGTAAGGTTGTTATGGCACTAAAACAATAGGCTTCACATGATATGTATATGATAATGTATATTAGAAAATGTGATTAGGGGCGGAAAGGTTGAAAGAATATGCTTGGATTTATAATTATCCGCTTGCTGCCCGTGTGTGTTTTTTTTATGAGATTGGGCAGCCAAAATATATTTATTGGCTAGTAATACTAGTAGTATCACATAATGTGTTATAGATAAATATTTAGAGGAAGGGAAGGTTATCTTGAGGTAATAACGAGGTTATACAACGAGGTATGCAAGGCTACTCGATTTCGTATTACTTGGCATGAAACCTAGATTCTTCCTTGGTACATAGAGGCTCTTATCTACTTCAACATAACAAAAAACCATGTCTCTACTCTTTCATATGTTCATATTCTCCCATAGATAGTCACTTGCAAACCTGCATATATACTTGGATAACAAGATGCACGAATTCGTTCTACTAAATAAAGTTCATGTGTTGTTCTACCTCCTATGCATTTCATTATTTGTATAACTTACTCCTTTCATTGTGGTGTTGTCCTTTGTGATTATTTACATGTCATATGTTGTATCTACAGTCCTACAACTCCAATATTATGACCACCAAAAGAATCATCTCAAAGGTAATTGAAAGATAAAGTAAAGTATATTGCTTATTGATGGGTGGTAACTCGAGGGGTGGAAGAATCACCTAGCCAAAGTTGATCCTATCACGGGGGGTAGCCCAAGGGGTTAAAGGAAAAGCCTAGCCAGGGCCTATCCCGATATAGATTTACCACTGATCAGCTGGTCATTTGCATTACATGTTGTGCACAGACTATACAACAAAGGTAAAGTAATAAAAAGAACATAAAGTACATGATCTCACAGTAGAACTAAAGGTGGTCTGTTATCATACACCAGTGCATACTTTTATTTGATTTGTTACTTCAGATACAATATTTTTTGCCTTACATATTCAGGACACTATCTCGTACTAACGTCCCTTACAGGAGACTTGCATTTATGCTGCAGGTTCAGGTGCTAGTAGCTCTCCCCAGTAGGAGTACAAGATTTCCACTGTTGTTACCCAGCTCCAGGTTGCTTCAGAGCTTTGTGTGTCTAAAGCTTATATTTTTGTACTGTATAGTTAGTCGAGGAAGGCCTGTTCCGACCTTTATCAGATATTTTTCCTTATCTAGAGGCTTTGTAGACTATGTAAATTAAAGTGTGGTCATGTCTCGTACTTTAAACATCGTGGCCCTAACGGCCTATCCATATGCATTTCCTTTTGGCTTGTTATCACTATTTATTTTCTTAAAGGCATGTCAAATGTAGAAATCCCTTATAATATGTATAGAAAGTGCATGGATATAGGTTAGTTCTCCCGAGCCTTATCTGCAATGGGTGCCAGTCTGCCCTAATGGGACTTTGGGCATGACAGAAGTTGTATTAGAGTGGGTCATCCTAGGAGTCGACAAAGCCATGTCTATGTAGAGTCTTGTTTGTCGATGTGTTGTGCACCACATTTATAAGAAAGAGGATACGTGGCATTTAAGAGTTGTTACTTTCTTTTCATTCTTTAGATCGTGCCATAGAGCTAAGTGTAATAGGTGCATTATGTCTAACTCCTAAATTGTTTTGTACAACAGGTATGCCAGAAACCAGGCAAAACAAAGGTAAAAGAAAGGGAGTAGAAGTGGTCGTTGGTATACCCAGTTAGGTGATACAACAAAATGAGGTTCAAGAGGAGTCTCTGTCACAGACATCTCCAACTCCTCCAGCTCCCGATGAACCCGGAAGTAGTGAAATTCCCCCCGAACCACCTATTGATGCTACTATGCAGGATCTGAGAAATGCAGTCCAACTATTGACCCGTATAGTTGGTGGCCAAGGTCAAAGACATGAAGGTCTAGTTATAGGTGTAGGTGGTGTGAATAGGGAAGTTGGCACAAGGATATGTGATTTCCTTAATTTGGACCCTCCATCCTTCACTGTGTCAGATCCTAATGAAGATCCCCAAGAGTTTATTGATCAGATTCAGCGCACTTTAAATGTTATGCATGTGAGCGGTACAGAAGTTGTCAAGTTAGAGAAATATAAGTTGAAGAGTGTGTCCATATTGTGGTATGAAGCTTGGAAGCAATCTAAGGGTATAGATGTATCCCCAACTACCTGGAAGGAGTTCAAAGAGGAATTTCTTGACCATTACTTGCCATTAGAGATCTAAGAGGCCCGTGTAGATCAGTTCTTGAATCTCCACTAAGGAGTATGAGCGTGAGGGAGTATAGCTTTCAATTTAATTCCTTGGCCAAGTATGCTCCTAATGTAGTTGCTACTATGGCGGATAGAGTTCATCGGTATGTGGATAGATTGGATACGTACCTTGTTAGAGACTGTACCATTGCTTCCTTGAACAAATACATAGATATAGCGAGAATGCAAGATTTTGCATAGAAATTAGAGGATCAGAGGCAAAGGAGAAGGACACAAGAGTTAGAAAGGGCGTAGTCCAAGAGGGCCAGGTCTACAGGGCAGTTTACACCACCCCAAGGTGAGCTTAGGCCTCGAATTTCTAATAGACTACCTAGGCCATCATCCTCCTACTCTGAAGCCAGTGCTCCACCATAACTTCAAGGGTCTAGAACTAATCAGTTTGGTCAATGAGGTGAGGGACAAGGTACACGGACAACAAGATATTCAGCAGGTCGACAAATGGCCCCTACGCAGCCTTGTAAACAGTATGGAAGAAGTCATTCGGGTATATGTCATGTTGGGACAGACTCTTATTATTGGTGTGGTGTGCCGGGGCATATGATAAGAGATTGCCCGAGGAGGCATAAGGGTGATACATCACAATCTATTGGGTCAGCTATTGCATCATCATCGTCAGTTCCTCCATTAGGTAGGGGTCAGCAAGCACCCATGGATCATGGTAGAGGTGTTAGAGGGGCAACTAGCTCTAGCGGAGTCCAAAATCGCACTTATGCTCTGGGGAGTCGGCAAAATT
>JAABOM020036224.1:0-16929 GCA_011800125.2 Solanum clarkiae
AAAAAAAGGTTAACTAAAATATATAATTGAAATGTATAAAGGAATATTATTAGAATGTAAATTAACAATCAATGAATATCAATCACATTTTCTAAGTAATTCTTTTTAAAAAAAAAAACAAATAAATAAAGATCTGTTTTTTTATTTTTATTTTACCCTAAGTTTTCAAAAATATAATAGAACTTTCCTTATTAATTTGTTTAAAAAATGAAAAATTTTCATTTTTTTAAAAAATAATTTAACTTTAAATCTGATTTGATTGCTAATGAAATGATTTATAACCACATAAATATTTATAATTTAATTTAGATCACAATTTCTTCATATAAACATAGATGAAAAAAATGAGGCCTTAAAAATTTTGGGGCCTCAAGCCCATACTTCATTTGCTTGGCCCTTTAGTCGACACTGATCTCTACCTTGGAGATATAAAGTCTCACGCCCCGAGAGGGTACCCTTGGCGTGACCGGCACTTGAAGAACCATTTCTAATTCCCCAAGAGAACCACTTCTAAATCCCCAAGAGAATCACCTGACCTCATCATCACATCATTCTCAACAGTGGAAGAAAATGCTCAATAAAACATTAAGGGAAAGGTAAGATCTTATAAATAGTCTCTAACATATCATGTTTAGATAGTGAGATACTCGACAATACTCTGCTCAAGGTCTATGAAGCCTCCACTCTAAACGTCTAGATGGTACCATGACAAGCCATGATCATCCAACTCAAGAGAATAAAAATGACAATGAAGTAAAATAAGGCTCCTTCGAATAGCAAGGAGGGCTCACCAAGTCTGGAACTGAAAACTTTGAACCTTAAAGGTACGCCTACTGAAGTCCTCTATCTCCTGTACTATCTGCATCATGAAACGATGCAGCGCCAAGTGACTCAGTACGTGAAATGTATGATATGTAAAATGGCTCAAGAAATAAACAAGGCTCACACTCAATCATCTGACTTGACTCAAGACTCAACTCCTCATCTCATAACTCAACTCAAGTAAATCATGCAAGTTTTAAGTTTGAAATCATGCTTTAGAAATAGACTCAGCGTGTAGTGCAACTCAGTTTGAAAATCATAAATATGGTCAACTCAAGTGTTGCATGAAAGTTTCTCTAACTGACATAACTCTCCATCACCATGAGTTTTTGGTGATGTACAACAAAAAGACGTTGTTGTCATGCCCGCCCTAAACTTGCCACAGTAAAAGGCGTCAACCTCTACCCCTCTCTCTCTCTCGGATCCAAAGAGAATGTCCATCTATTGGACATGAGCTGCCAGAGTTAACTGCACGACTATCTTACGCTGGCAAACGTAGTTCTAGAGTGATTCTCAATCACCCAACTCGATGCTCAATACACCTTCCAAGACTAAGTCATGCTCATTAACTCAAACTCATCTCAACATTAACTTCCTCAATTAACTCCATAACTCAAAATGTGAATTTAAACAATGCAATTCAAGATTTTAGGTTATATCATGTAAGATTCTCACGGATTACGATCATGTGACATCAAATCATCCATGCTCAACACAAACGATTTGATAGATTTTCATCACAGGCACATATGAAACAATAAAACATACTCTTCAAATCCACATTACTTAGTTTCGAAAGTTAGGGTACTAATTTTGATTTAATCAATAAGCAATGAAAATATTAAAGTTGGGGTTAGAGTATCAAGCATGCAAAATACATTTATAATTCATGACAATAGCGATGCAACTCATAATTTAACTTAACTATATTCAAGAAGCTCAGTCATGTGCAAGAATTCAAGACTCAAGAATCATCGATTTTAAAAAAATGCAATTAATACTTAAAATCTCGACTCAAGTTGATAACGGGGTGCGTGGATGAACATAGTCCAACGTTTTATGTAGCCTTACATACCTTGAATTGAAGAAAACATCGACCTTGCACTCGAAACCTCATCCCTCCTCTTGCTTCTTCAAGAACTCTAACTTAGTTTGTGTGTTTGCGGCTTTAGAATGGGGTTTAGAAATCCTTTTTCGATTGAAAATGACTTAATTAATCATTGTTTGCATTTATGAGGGGTTGAAAAATGTCTAGAATGCCCCTCATAAATTAAAAGAAAATTTTCACCCTGGAAATACCCAGTTCGCATCGCGGACTGGGCGCGCATCAGTGCATTTTTCTCGAAAAATTTTTCAAAAAAGTTTTTCAATCTCCGTCAAAAAATTTGAAAAAAATAAAAGTGTTGGTCCATGACCAAGGCGCGTCGCGACCCTGACACGCACCGACACTATTTTAATTTTTGAATCAAAAAATTATTTTTTGATCTGATTGCTCTAAAAATCAAACGAAGCCATTTTCCCATTCAATTTTTCGTGCTGATTGCAAATCCGGTCTCAGATTTGTAAACAAAGCATGTGAAGATGTGTTATGCGCATATCCCTTCTTTAGGGGTATTTTGATAATTTTACCGAGCGTTACAGAAAGATTGTCTTCGATAGGTCTTTAATTCTTTTAAAAAAAAAAGGTCCTCCCAAAAAATGCAATAGAAGTATGGAAAACATATGATTCATGGCTTATTTTTATCTTTTTAGCTTAAAAATAAGTATATATATATATATTTTTTTTTTTTTTTACTTTATTCAAACACTACAAACGTGTTTAAAACTATTTAACCTTAAAATAAATCAATTCAAACAATTTCTTGCTCAAATCTAAAGTTCTAAAACATCAATAATAATGTTAAGTTTTAAAAATTTTGATTAAATATTTTTATGAATAATGGTCAAATAATACAAAATGGAGGAACAGTAGGGGTGGCGTGGGGGTGGGGGTGGGGTTGAAATACAAAATAGAAGATCCACCACTCTTTTTGGAGGGGTCCTTGTTAAGCATAAGCAAAAGGATAGACAGAGAGAGGCTAGTCCAAGGCTTCCATTGGCCTCCTTGTCCTTCTTAGGAATAACATATCTACCCATTAATATTAAGCAACCTATTCCCCTACTTAACTTTTTCTTAGTTTAAAAAAAAGTAGTACTAGTTGACAAGCAGTAAGGAAAAATACTTTTATATGTTAAAATTAATTTTTATGTTAAGTAATTCGAATAGAAGTATTTGAACTGATGATAAATAATAGGTGGTGTTTTGTTTTTATAAAAATGTTTTGATATTTATATTCATATACCCTCTTACATTTATGTCCCTTTGTTATTAAAATTCACGAGCTGACGTTAGTATTCATCTTGTATGATATATCAATAAGGTGTATATACCGATAAGGTATCACAGAGAATTAAGTTCAGTCCTATATGATACCGATATGGTATCAATATACCGACAGAGTATCACAAAGAATCTATTTTCTACTAATTTAGAATTTAATAAATAAGTTCTTTAATTATAATAATTTTTTCTTATGTTTTATTTATTCAAAATGAACTCAAGATTATATCATACAGATGGCGTAATTAAATTTGTTCATCTTTTTTTTTTTTTTTAAATAATCATTAAAAGGAAGAGTATGTTTTTTTACCATTTGGATAGTTAAAAGGGCATTTTTGAACAAAAAAACAATGGTAAGTACATTTTTTAAAATAAAAAATGTAATAAGGGGTAAATTTGATATATTTTGAATAGTTTTAGGGGTATTTTTACCCCTTTTTCTTATTTGTATTTCAATCTATAAAAATATATTCTCTTCATTTTAATATGTTATCAGATTTTGATTTGAAATAAAATTTAAGAAATTAAAATTTATAGTCTTAAACTAGCTAATGATATATAAGATGTACTTTTACTTTGTGATCTTAAATTTTCAATGTATTTTCAAAAAAGAAAAGAATCATTTCTTTTAAATGAACTAAAAAAAGTAGAACAAATTAATTAAAATAGAGCAGATAAAGAAGTGTACCAAATTAAATATGGGACAGTAGGGATATTTGGTGGTATATGCATATTTTATCCATGTTAAATACCTCATTTTGAACAGATTTTTAAGAAATATGAAGATTAAGTTAGAATCAGAAAATTTAAATCACAACCGAGATAAAAAAAAAATTACTATTTTGGTTTTAACTTTTATGAGATATTTTTCTTTTTGATCATTTTTAAAAGAACGATATATTTTTTATTTAGTAATAATTAAGCTTTAAAATGTTCATCTTATACTTAATGAAATGATCTATAGTTACACAAATATCTGTGACTTATTTTAGACTATAAAATTTTTTTAAAAAAATTCTTATACTCTGTCCATCAAAACACATCATATTAATTAGGATGAAGTGAGTGTGTAATTTCTTTCCATCGTTTATTTTAATTTTGGTGAATAAAATTACTTAGCACCTATTGCTAATGAACGATAATAAATATTCTCTAAAATTAATAAAAAATGAAAGTAAACAACGAACCCCACACTCATCCAAAAACAAACAATAAATCCAGATTTAGTATTTAAAAGGTTAGTCATAAAACATATTCCACCAACAAAACTAGGCATGCATTTGGAATAATTTTTTTTACGTATTATTAAAGAAAATTATCTTTGTTTGAGGAATGTGGTTATCCAAATTGCGATATATAACTAGGAATGTTTGAATGGACTCAAGGTCTAAAATGTTAGGAGTGGAATTGATGGGCCACTGCAAATGGATCTCTTTTGAATATATGGCCTAACTCTAACCATCTAATATTATCTTGTAGGAAAAATTACATAATTATACAACTTAATTTATCATATTTTTTAAAAAAATTTATCCTTAAAAAAAATATAAATTTTTTATTTCAATCACTTTCTCTCCTATTTACGAATACTATCACTTTTCTTCTTTCCGCTACACACTTAACTTCCCCTAATTCACGTCTAAAATCACAAAATTTATTAGCAATTTCTTCCAGCTCGTCATTTTTGAATTAAAACTGTGTTATTCTAGTTTTTTTAAATCTAATTCCAAGTTCTTTAAAAGATAGAGGAATTTCTTCATTATATTTTCTCTTTTGTTTTCGATAAAATAGATTTTTAATCTCTTTTTTTTTTTTCAAAATCTTTTGATGTTCATTTAAAATTTCTAATACATACGGATTCTGATCCATCATTTAGTATAGGTCTTACAAAATCAATTCCACAAAGGAAAGATCATGTTCTTTTTATATTCTTGATTCATATGATGATGATTTCTATGAAATAGATTTAAACAACAGAATAATCCATTAATCATAAAGAAATTGCAAGAGAAAAAACAAAGAAGCTCGCATGTTTAAGTTCGAAATCACCCATTGAAAAATTTTCTAAAAAGGAAAAAAAATTATAGAACCTGCTACTATGAACCCTTCTCTACCAAAAGTTCAGATTTATAATATATCTAGTTGATTTTAATCTTACATTCTTGTATAATACTTACGTTTAAACATTACGATACATTATAATTTTACATTATACAATATATTATGTTCAAATATTATTTTTGATACATCTCTAATTTATTCACACAAAAAATTTGTATATATCATTTTTATAGTTATGTATTTAATACATAACTATTATAATTTTTTTAAAAAAAAAATTAGCACCACATATATAAATCCAGTCTTATTCAACATAGAAGGATATATATCCGTGGACATTATCAAATCTTGTTGTTAATATATAAACCCTACTGTTTTATAAATATATCAGTGTATATCATATTCATAGTTATGTATATGATATATAACTATGTCAAATTGTCTAGTTGATTATGTGGTGATGATATGCATTTGAAATATTTAAGTAATATCTTAACCCATGCCAAGTAATTTAACATAGTTCAATATATTTTAAGTTATGGAAGCAAGTTAAAATAAAAGAGCTAATTGAGTTCTTATAAACTCAACAAAATTTGATAATGCGAAGTATACTACCCAAGAACTGAAAGTCAATACACAAAAACTCTAACCGTAAGCCTAATATTGGGGATGCAACCCCAAAACTAAAACAAGTCAATAACTAAATAAGAAAGTCTGAATCCAGAACAAGATGTATAAGAATAAAAAAGAATCCATTGTGGTCTGAAGCAAACTAGCTCACCTTTGGACTCTGGATCAGTGTTCTCCTATCTGAATTGTATATGTAGCCTCCTGAAGATGCTTTATACTAAATAATAAAAAGAGAACAAACACATAATTATTACACCAAATAAAAGTACACTGGTAGGATCATACAACTACCTTAATAAGCGAGATATAAATAAGATATCAAAACAAAATAATTCATACATATATTGAAATAACGCAGAGTTTCATAATTCATACTCATATACAGTCTCAAGTTATCAATTTAATGCAATGCAACAATAATCCCTTCAAGAAACTCAAACCCAAACAAGTATGTACTGTCGAAATGTGACACCCGATCTAACAGTAATAGATGTGTCAAAACGTGACACTAGTTCTATAGTAATAGATGTGTCAGAACGTGATACCCAGTCCAATAGTAATAGATATGTCAGAACATGATACTCGGTCCAATAGTAATAGATGTGTCAGAACATGACACGTGATCCACAAATACAAGCACAATCAGAATTATAATCACATTCATAATGATAATGCATCACTAATAATTTCAAATAAGGGTTCATTACATGCAGTTAGGTCATGATAGGTTATCAATGAATTTATTTCATCATTTCTTTTTTCACATATATTCAAGAAGTACTATGAACGAGTTAACATGCACATATCACACCAATAGAAGTATTAAACCATCACTACCTTAAATCAAGCTTTTAATTCTAGTCTATGAAGCTTCTAAAGTACTGATTCTGAACTAGGCATCGGAGTAGGCTCATGGCTACCTCAACTAAAATAAAGACAAGAAAATAAAGACTCCCGAGCTTCTCTGGATGTAAAGAGGCCTCACCGATTACTGATGGGGACTATCACACTGAAAATATGCTAACATGGGTACTCGAATCTGCATTATAAAATGATGGAGCGCCAAGAGCGTCAGTACGTGGAATGTACGATGTGAAAAATGAAAGAAAAGTACTAAGGATAGGATACTCAACTTTGAGTTGAACTCTGAGATAACTATATTGATAAAAGTATGTCATGCAAGTAAAACATATGCTTTAAACGTGTTTAAAAGTACAATCTAATATAAAAGAAATACTTACTTTAATGAATTAATGAATGCAACCAAACATAAAAAAATATGATACTCGAACACTTAGCTCTGCAAATATCTCAACTCAATAAAATATAAAAAGGAATAATAAATCTCAGTATGTAAAATAATAAACTTTACTTCTTGGAGAGTTTCTCTAACCGACAAACATTACTATGAGCCTCGTGATGATACAGCGTCTTGCCCACACTGCCAGAGCTGTCCTATACTTTGCCAGGATAAGGGACAAAAACTAGGGGAGTGGATCCATCCAAAAACTAGGCCATTTCAGTGGAAATGAGGAGTTGTACTTTTAGTACAATTCTATCCTACACCGGCTACGTAGTTTATGAGTTTAAGTTAGTATTGCTCTCTCTCATATTGGTGCTTAGTACTACTTCCAAAATAACTTTTATAATGCTCATACTTAAAAGAATATATTTTCTCAAAATATTATTTTTTTCTCTTTGGGACTTAGCCTAACTTAGCTTTTCTTAAACGTTTTTCAACTTATCTCTTCTCTTTGACCGAATATGTATCAATGCAAGAATGTCTCAAAAACATAATTTGTTACTCAGTTACCTTATAAATATAGAAGCTTTAAGTACTCTTTAAACTCAACTCAAAACTAAAACATAATGATTTTCATGTAATATCTAGGATTCTTATACATGCTACCTTAACCATGAAACCTTGAATTAATATCTTAACTTAGTAGTGAGATCAGCAAAGACCATGACTTTTTCCAAGGAAAATACATGAACAAGTACTTTAATGAAATCAACTAGTAATGGAGAAAATCTTAACCTCAACTTGTAAATATGATCTTGAACAAAAACTGATAGTTAAAAATAGTCGAATAGTAGTAGGATAACCTTTGAAAGGCCTTACATACTTGGAAAATTAGTTTCTTCAAGAACTTTATCACTAGCTTCTCTTGAAACCCTTGTTTTTCTTCTCTTAGAAATTATGTTCTAGGTTTGGAGAGTGTTTTGAGCATAAAGAAATTAAGGAATCACGTTTAGAGATTTATTTAGGTGACACTTGACAATTTTAGGCTTATAGGGTGAGAAAATATGAAAATACCCCTCTTTAAAATCACTTATTGAGTCAGTTGTGAGTCTATCTACGGGCCCTCCCATAAACTTTGGCTCAATTTTAAGGTCTCTAGTTTACTTTTACGAGCCCATTTTACTGTCCGTCGAAAGTTCTATGACCTGTAGATGGGTTCGTAAAGTTTGGAACGAAAAATTGAAGTTTCAGGACTTTTCTCACGAGTTAAAAGACCGATCATACTTTAATCTATGGCCTGTAAAGGGGTTTTATAGAGGCACTCTGCATCTGATAGCTTCCAGTAAAACGATCATAACTTTTGATTCCGAATTCCAAATGAGGTGAAATCAGTTACGTTGGAAAGTAAGTCCAAAGAGCTTTCATTTAGTAAGTCATAGGACATCTAATTATTTGTGGGATAAGTGATATGATCATTTAAAGTTCATCATTGCATAATCCAAAATGAAAAACTTAACCGGTAGGGAGGTTTTGAACTTGACTAAGTATTAGAGGTCCCTTATGAACCTAATCCACTTCAAATACACTTCACACATATAAGAATGAGACTTAAAATATAGGGACAAGTAAGGCATCATTATGTTTGATTTTATATACTTAGATGAAAAATTTTGGATCATATGAATAGAGTTGTGGGGTGTTACAATATCTCCCCCTTGAGATCATTCGTCCTCGAATGTTAGTTAAAATAAGCCGAAAGATAATGGATTTACCCTTACTATCTTCTCTTTTATGAACTTTTCTACCAACATAGGTGATCTTAGGCATATATATATATATATATATATATATATATGCCTAATTAGCCAAAAATATCCATAAATAGAGATGAGTTAGAGGGTAAATTCATAGAGTCTAGATGTTTTAGTTAGTTTTTCTCTTATTTTGCTAACACAGGGCCAAGTGCGCCATTTGGTTGTATTTTTGCAGGACTTTGCGCTAATTGTGAAAGTCTGAACTTACACCTGGATTTGAAGAAAGGACGCAACCCGAGATTTGGAACATAAAAATCAGTAAAAGCAACAAAAAGACTAGAGTCTACATCGCAGACTTGGGAGGAAGTTGTGAAAGGTGAAAGATGAAGAAAAAAGGTGCAAAGCAGAAAAATGGGCTAAGTGCGCATCGTAGACTTATGTAAAAGTTTTGTAAAATTGTCCTATTAGCAAAATAAGGGAAAACACAGTGGAAACAAATGACATGTCGCAGACCTGAGGACACGAAGCGAAAATTCAAGTTATGGTATTTTTAATTATATTCTATCACAGATTTTATGTTTTCATTATTGGTTTTTATGCAAGAACTGAGGGAAGATGACAAAGAACCTTTTTCTAAGGGTACTTTGGTTAGTTTAATCTTTATTTCTTGGTTGTTAATGTTTTTTAGATCATTTATGGTGTACTAGTGACTATGAGTGGCTAGGTCTCCATATTCTGGTATTGTAGCCACAGACGATGTTTAGTTCTTAAATTTTGACATTTACGAATGGGTTCTTTTGATTATTCCTGTATTACTTTTCTTTATACTTTATAATCTGATCAACTAGTGAGTAAATTAGTTGTTCACTTTAAATTTGAGAGATGTTTGAGTGAATAGAACGCAGTAGTATAGGGAGCTTGTTCGACTAGAAAACTAGATTGATTGGTGTAAGGGAGTCCTATGACAACTACCCTTATACCTAGCTCAGTTCATAATACGAGAAGATAACATTTATGCATTTTTATTGGTCTATCTATCCCTGCTCAACGATATAGTTAGGCAATCAATAACGGTAGGTCAGCGGAGGCGTGCAACCTTGTTTAGGTAATTTAAACCCCGTAATCAGTAATCAGGAACCAGACATAGGTGAAATTGTTAAGACTAAATGAAGTTGTTAAGGGTACAATCCTGGGATTGCTCTTTAAGTGATATCTTGATAATAAAAACCAAAACCAATTAGAAGAAATTTATTCATTTAATTTATTTATATAAATCTCCAAATCTTTTCACTAAAAGCACTTAAACGTGATAGCTTGGATTAGTTGCTGATTTCATTTAAATCCCTTAGGTTCGACAACTTGGCTCCTTAATCAGGCCACTATATTACTTGTAAGACCACGTACATTTGCATGTGCTAGTGAGCAACAAGTTTTTGGCGCCGTTGCTACGGATTTGAAGCAAATTGGTTAATTATCTAAGTTATCTTATTTTGTGGTATTATCTACATTTGATCTTAGTTGTGTTGTTGTACATGTAATTGGTCAATAAGCTGGAAGATCAGGATTCCTATTTTCGTCAATCAAAGAGGAGAGCAGGGGTTTTGTTTCGAACGTCGTCGATTAAACTCATCGAGCAGGAGGATTGAAAGGATAATAAAGAGGCAATTAACTGTATTGGAGAGGACATGGTGGATGAAAATGCACCTGCACTGCTAGCACTTGCAGTTGCACCGCCAGCACCGAGGCCAGTGAGGGATGTGACAATCTCGAGAACCACTAATGTCACTAGCTATTATGTTAAGCCTGAGCCCAGTGGTTGGTGGGAGCTGAAACAGAACATAGTCCAGCTACTACACTCTACTAGACAGTTCACCGAGCTACCACATAATGACCCATAGGTCTATCTTCATAATTTTCTAGAGATTGTTGATACCTTCATTCCTATGGGAGTGAATCAGGATTGTGTGAGGATGACCTTGTTCCCCTTCTCACTACTGAGGAAGCACGAAGGTGACTACAAATTGAGCCACCAAACTCCATCACATCCTGGGATGATCTGGCCCGTAAGTTCCTCACGTGATTCTTCTCATCAGGCAAGACAGCAAACTCAGGAGTGAGATTCTGAGCCTTAAGCAAAGGCCTGGAGAAAATCTGTATCAAGCTTGGGACAGGTTTAAAACTCTTTTAATCAACTGTCCACACTATTGTCAAGCTAACGAGGTACTGGTCCATATCTTCATTGAAGGATTGAAACCCAATACCAAGATTCTCCTTAATTAAGCTGCAGGGGGATAGGCACTAGAGAAGACATACAATCAATTATATGCTTTTTTCAATAGGATTGCTCAAGGAAACTCAGAATAGAATGCAGGATCAAGACGACTAGTAGTCTAGAAGCAGGTCGGTGTGTTGGAGATTGATGCTATAACAGCCCTACATGTTGGCCATGCAAAACATGATGACCACGAACTTCAACAACCTGGCTTTAGGTCTGCAACAGCAAGCACCGGTGGCGGTAGTTCAGCAACCAACCCCTGTCAATGGTACAACAACAACAAAATAGCTGGTGTGATTTTTCTGGGGAGGGAGACCATGCTACTAAATCTTTCGGAGCTAATCCAGAAGTAGTGAACTTTGTGGGCAATGCTAATAGAGGTGGTTATCAAGGGTTCGAGAGCTCATATAACCCAAATTGGAGGAACCACCCGAATTTCTCATGGAGAGGAAATCAGCAGAATCATAGGCCACCTCAGCAGAGACCAAAGGGTGGTAATACTTATCAGAATCAGCCATTGCAACAGCCTGCAAGATAGACCAACTGAAACAATTTGACTAATAGTGAGGTGCTAAGGCAAATTCTAGCAAACTAGAATAGACAAGAAGAGGATATTCGGAGGAATAAGCAGGATCTCCAAAACTTAGAGAAGCAGTTGGGACAGTTGGCCAGCTCAATTAACTCTAGGCCTCAAGGAGGCGTCCCACGTAACACTGATCCTAACCCGCAGCAAGTTAATGCAGTCAGCACCAGAAGTGGAAGGCCCTTGACTGAGTTAGTCCCAAAGAAGAAGGATAGGTCTGACCAAAACATTACATAAAACAGTAAGGCTAGCAATCCCAGCCCAAGTACTAATGAGGCAACCCTATTTCCAAAACCTCCCCCTCCATTCCCACAGAAGTTGAAAAAGTAGAAGGAAGATTACTTCTAAAAATTCATTAGGCTGCTAAAACAGGTGCAAATTAACTTACCTTTAATTAATGTTTTGCAGGGAATCCCAAAGTATGCCAAGTATGTCAAGGACATTGTGGCCAACAAGACCAATGGGCTGAATATGAGATGATGGCACTCACAGAGGCTTGTAGCTCTAAGATTTTGAATAGATCACACTTGCCAGCTAAGCTGAAGGATCTTGGGAGCTTTACAGTTCAAGTAGCCATTGGGAGTTTTCTGAATACAAGAGGCTTGTGTGATCTGGGCACAATATCAACCTTATGCCCAGCTTTATGTTCCTAAAGTTAGGGCTTGGCAGGTCAAAGCCCACCACCATCGTGTTACAACTGGCTAATCGATCTGTGGCAAGGCCGGATGGTGTTATTGAGGATGTCTTAGTCCAAGTGGGATCTCTCATCTTCCCCTCTGGACTTTGCCATCCTAGATTTTGAGTCGGACCCTAAGGTCCTCTTCATCCTTGGATGTCCATTCCTAGCAACAGGAGGGATGTTAATTGATGTTAAAGCAGAGAGGCTCACTATGAGAGCCCATGACAAGGTGGAGATATTTGAGGTCTACAAAGCTATGAAGCTACCGGCTACATATGAAGATCTGGCAGCCATCACAGTGATAGACACTGCAGTTGCTGTGAGCCAAGTTTAGATCACAGACCTACTAGATAGGGTATTACTAAATCAAGGGCTAGTGGATGATGCTAAAGCCAAAGGAATCGAGAGTGTGAAGAACACTCACGATGTAAGCATGCTAAAGAAAATGCTTGAGCCATTGAACAAGGTATTGGGACCACCACCTAAACCCTCAGTTGAAAAAGTTCCTCAGCTGGAGTTGAAACCATTGCTATCACACCTCAGGTATGAAATTTTTTTGTGAAAATAATACATTACCTGTAATCTTGTCTGCTTCATTAATGGCAGCCTAAGTAGATGTTGTTGTGGCAGTTCTGAAGAAAAGGAAGAGAGCAATGGGATGGTAGATGTCACACATCCGTGGTATCAACCCATCCCTATGTATGCACAGAATCTTCATAGAAAAGGATCATAAACCAGTGACCCAAGCACAGAGAAGATTAAATCCGATCATGAAAGCGATAGTGAAGAAAGAAGTAATCAAGTGGTTGGATGAAGGGATCATCTTCCCCATCTTAGACAATAAGTGGGTAAGCCTTGTGCAATGTGTCCCTAAGAAAGGAGGGATGACGATCATCACCAATGAAAAGAATTAGTTGATTCCAACTAGAACGATGATAGGGAGGCATATTTGCATGGATTACAGAAAGTTGAATGATGCCACCAGAAAAGACCACTACCCATTGCCTTTTATTAATCAGATGCTGGACAGACTTGCCGAGCAGGAATACTATTGTTTCTTGGATAGGTACTGGGGGTACAGTCAGATCACCATTGTACCTGAGGACCAAGAAAAAGACAACCTTCACATGTCCATATGAGACATATGATTTCAAACACATGCCATTTGGTTTGTGCAATGCACCAACCACTTTCCAAAGGTACATGATGGCCATATTCCATGACATGGTGGAGGACTTCGTGGAGGTGTTCATGAATGATTTCTCTGTCTTCGGTGAATCTTTTGAGAGGTGCCTACAGAATCTAGACAGAGTATTAGCAAGGTGTGAGGAGACTAACCTTGTTCTTAATTGAGAGAAACGTCGCTTCCTAGTTAAGGAGGGGATAGTCCTAGGAAATAAGGTATCCAAGCGAGGGTTGGAGGTCGGCAGAGCAAAGATCGAAGTGATAGATAAGTTGCCGCCACCGGTGTCAGTCAAAGGAGTCCAGAGTTTTCTAGGAAATGCGGGGTTCTACCATAGATTCATTAGGGACTTCTCTAAGATTGCGAAGCCGTTGTGTGCTCTGTTGGAGAAAGAGGTACCCTTTCACTTTAATGATTCTTGTTTGCAGGCATTTGAATTATTGAAAAAGAAGTTGGTGGAGGCTCCGATCTTGATAGCACCTGACTGGGAGCTCCCATTTGAGCTCATGTGTGATGCTAGTGATACAACAGTGGGTGCGGTGTTGGGGCAACACAGAGACAAAGTGTTCCACTCAATATACTATGCCATCAAGACTCTGAATGCAGAACAATGTAATTACACGGTTACTGAGAAAGAGATGTTGGCACTACTGTATGCGTTTGACAAGTTTAGTGCATATTTGGTGGGAACCAAAGTTATTGTGTTCACAGACCATGCGATTATGGAAAACTTGTTCAACAAGAAGGATTCAAAGCCGCGACTGATGAGGTAGATCCTATTGCTCCAAAAGTTTGATATTGAGATCAAGGATCACAAAGGGTGTGAGAATCAGATTGTTGATCACCTGTCCCAGTTAGAAATAATGCTCACATAGGTGAGCAATTGCAAATTAAACAAGAGTTCCCCGAGGAGCAGTTGCTAGCAATTGAGGTAGAACAGCTACCGTGGTACGCATATATAGTGAACTACTTGGTGAGTGGTGTATTCCCTCGTGATGCTACATATTAACAAAGAAAGAGGTTGGTTCATGATGCAAAGGCATATATCTAGAATGAGCCTTATCTCTTCAAGAAAGGGGCAGACTGAATGCTGAGAAGATGCATTCCTGAGGTAGAGATGCAGAAGATCCTAGAGAGGTGTCATGCATTTTCATATAGGGGTCATCATGGTGGTGAATGGATAAGACACAAAGTGCTGCAATCAGGGTTCTTTTGGCCTACGCTCTTCAGGATGCATACCAGAAGACTAACATTATATCTAGAAGCCATGAGATGCCCCTAAGTAATATTTTGAAGCTGAAGATCTTTGATGTTTGGGGAATAGACTTCATGGAGTCGTTCCCACCATCTTTTGTCAATCACTATATCTTATTAGCTGTTGATTATGTGTCTAAATGGGTGGAAGCAGAAGCTATTCCAACAAATGATGCTAAGGTGGTAAGCGAGTTTCTAAGGAAGAACATCTTCAGTCGTTTTGGAGCTCCAAGAGCCATCATTAGTGATGGAGGGACATATTTCCTTAACCAAACAGTGAAGAATCTTCTGGAGAAGTGTGGAATAAGGCACAAAGTGGCTACAACTTATCATCCAGAAACGAGTGGACAAGTTGAGGTGTCAAACCGGGAGGTCAAGCAGATATTGTAGAAGATAGTGAATACTACCCAGAAAGATTGGGTTGTAGAGCTTGATGAACTGTTATGGGTGTATCGAACAACCTACAAGACCCTAATAGGAACATCCCCTTACCAGTTGGTGTACAGTAAGGCTTGTGACTTGCCAGTCGAGCTCATGCACCAAGCATACTGGGCGATTAAGAGGCTAAATCTTGACCTAGAGCTCGCGGGCAGGAAGAGATTGGAGAAACTAGAGGAGTTGGACGAGTTCCGGCTCCAAGCCTATAAGAATGCCAAGCTTTACAAGGAGCGGACAAGGAAATGGCACGACCGACACATTATTAATAGGAACTTTGAGCTGAGACAATAGGTATTGCTCTTTAATTCTCATTTGAAGTTATTTCTAAGGAAGCTGAGATGGAAATAGAGTGGACCGTATGTGATGGTAGCAGTCACACCCCATAGAGCTATGGATTTGAAGGATGTGATTTCAAACCAAACTTTTTTGGTAAATGGTCAATGTATCAAGCACTACTATGGTGAGGACACGAATCAGTTTAAAGAAGACATTGAGTTGGCTAATGATGAATGAGCTTATGGTGCGTTGTGCCGCGTTGGTAAATCAGACACTACATGCAAGGCAACCCATGGTGAGGTAACAGGTATTTTAGTTTTCTTTATTTTCTTTTATTTTTCAACAACAAACAAACAAAAAATTATATACCATAACAAATTGTGAAAAAAATTGCACAAGTACACGTCTATGATGCCTCCGCATCGTGGACCCCGTGCATTTTTGTACAAAATTTTTCATCATCAACTTCCGACGATCCATTGGGTATTCTTGTATTTTTTGGTATAATCCACTTGTTTTAGTGTGTTGATGCATATTTAGCTGTTCGGGGGTATTTTATGAGGCTCAGAGCAAAAAAAGTAATTTTATGGAGCCCCGGACAGCGAGCATCCACTACAGCACCGCGACGTGGATGTATCACGGATGCTTACTGTCTTGCATGCATGAATAGAAAAAGTTACAAGTCTAATTACACATCCACTCCGCAACTTGGAGGCGATGCGAGCTTGTGTAATTTCTTTCGTGTCCCCATGTGGTCCCCCTTTAAATACCCCCAACCCATTTTTCTTTCCTATTTTTCCCTAAACTCGACCCCACTCTAATTCTTCACCATTTTCTCTCCTTTTCCCCCACGTAAACACCCAAAATTCAAACACATCCGCATCACACAACATAATTCCTCACCTTTTTATCTTCTTGGGCGTATTCCTCTCCACGAGTAAGTGTTCTTAACTATGCCACATTTTGGGCCAAAATTTGTGGGCGTTGGAGGGGTAAACAAGAGAATGTTTGTATATTTTAGTACCTCATGCATTGTTTCTACTTTGGTGTTAGAATTCTTGGCCTAATTTTGTTGTTTGGTGGTTTATTATGCTAATGAGTTGTAGGTGCAAACCCTAGGCCAAAATTGAGATAAAATTTGGGGATAATTGCGGAATTTTGTGATCTTGGTTTTGTATTGTGCATAAATTGATTTTATTATGTTGGGATATGCAAAATTTTAAGTGTGGGGTTGAATACACTGTTTTGGGGGGTTGAATACTTGAAATCCCTACTATGCTACCGGTTTGAACTTGCGCTTGATGAAATTGGAGGTTGAAAGTGTTAGGGGTGGTTTCGTTACTTTTAAACG
>JAABOM020036235.1:0-16928 GCA_011800125.2 Solanum clarkiae
ATATGATGTTTGCATTGTATGACATGTGAATTCTTTATGAATATAACAACTGTAAATAACTCAAGTTGTTATATTAGGTATTACAAATCAAAAAGGATTGGAAGGAATGTCAAAGTTCTGCCTATAATCTAGTAATAATCTAAAGAAAATCCTACTGAATAAAAAAAATAGTAGGTTCTAAAATTAGAAATTGTGAGACAACACATAAGGAGTAAATGGGAAAAAGCAAAGAGCCAATAAAAAACCATACTAACCACTTGTTACCCTTCTAATCCATCCACCTCTTTTGTTACTGTTTCCGGATTTCTCAGTGCTCATCCACCTAGCAAATTACCTTTTTATTGCAAGACATCAACAATTGATATAAAATTTAATTTTTAAATGTCGCTTTTGTTCTTTTTATTCACTGTTTTTTTTTTCTAAAGTTCCTTTTTTTACTCTTTTAAAGGTGATTCCACTTCATGAAGATTACTATCTTTGTTTCTTGAATTTTGGCTAGATCTTTACCTATTTGTGTCTTACTGAAAAGTTGAGTGAATTCAGGGAAAAAAAAATCATATTTTTGAATGATGTGTAAGTTTCCTTCATCTGGGTTTTTGCTTTCGTTGGTTCATCATTAGTACCAAGTGTTCATGGTGGAATCATACACTCATTAACCAGCTATTGACTGGCTGTTATGGTGAATGGTAACTTCATACATATTTTGGGCAATGCTTAACTTCATAAAATATGAATAATTCATAATACATACATACATATTAGATTATCTAATAAGATAATATTATTTCACAAAAAATTACAAATTGACAAACCTGATGTAACTTTTAGGATAAAAATAATGCTCCATTTTACTGTATACACGTACCATCAGATCGTGGAAAAATTATCTTCAAAAATGTTGCTAATTCAGAATTACTTTTTCTTTAATAAGAAAAAAATTATCTTCTCCAAATGATGTTGTTTAATTGAAAAAAAAATAGAGGATATTTTAGGAAAAAAATTAATTTAAATTTACTTTAATTTAAAAAATTAAATTTTTTGGAAAGATAAAGTCGCCACTTAATTTTTTTAAAAAATTAAGAAAACATTAAGACTCTATAGAAAACGTCCTAACATTAAAGAATGGATAAGTATTTAAATGTCTATTTTGAGAAGGTATATGATCGCCAACACGTGGTTATTCAGTGCTATGAAAATTATTTAATTTAAGGGGAAAAAAGTCACTTCACATAATAAAGGTATTTAGGAGAATAGTCAAAATAAATTCAAACTTAAGGTGTTTGAAATATTTGAAAAAAAGTAAGTTTTTTCCTAAAATTGACTAAGTAAAAAAATGAAATTATAAGTTATTTGAAGAAAAACACTGAAAATATTCTAAGTGGGTAGAAATTTGTAAAAAGACTAACTTTAGGGGGAAAATTGACTTGAAAAAGGATATTTTCTTCCGAAAGAAAAACAGTAAATGACCTAAATATTTAAATAATTTAAAAGGAGTAAAATCTTAACTTTAGTAAAAAAAAATCAGAAAAGAATTAATAACTTGACTCGTTTAAATGGATTAAAAGAGTGAAATTGGCTAAAACCTAATTTCAAGAAAACTTAAAGCAAGGAAAATAATATTTTTTTGAAAGGAATTAATAACTTGAATATTTCCAAGAAATTAAACAAACCAATTTTTTTTTACCGAAAATGACTGAACTACAAAAAACAACATAAAAGAATTTAAACATAAATTAATACAAAATGGTTTGTCTTTGAGAATTTAATAAAGTTAAAATAAAATGAAATGTTAGAATTTAAACAAATTACAACAGATAATTTAGGAAAAATTAAGATTATACCCCTTTAAATCAAACTATTTACATTTATATACTTCTTTACATTTTGTATTCCCATACTATTAAAATTTTGACCCTCTAATATTAAATTCGCGTGCTAACGTCATGCGGACATCAGCACCTGCTTGTATGATATACCAATAGGGTATACATACCAACATGGTATCAGAAATAATTGAGCTCAATCCTATATGATATCGATATGGTATAAATATATCACCAGAGTATATAATGAATATATTTTCTACTAATTTAGAGTTTAATAACTTTTTTATTTGTTTCTTTAAAAAAATCTTATATACCTTTTAGGTATCAATATACCGCCAGAGTATCACATATGACTGACTTCATTCTATATGATACCACTATAGTATACATATACCGCATGAGTATATATCATAGTATTTATGCCGATATCAGCATGATATCGGCACACGAAATAAAAAGGGGCAAGTGGGTAGAAAGGTAAATAGTTTGGGTAATGGGTTCATTAAGGGTAAATATTTATATTGGGTCTATTAAGGGTAAATAATTTCAAATTAGGTCTATCTTATATACTTTTCCCAATAATTTAACAAGGGAAAGAAAGATTTTGGGGCCAAGTCTGGTTGTTGTACACCTGGACCAATCACTTGAGCCTTCAGTTATTGTTTTAGGCTTTTCTAGCCCTCAAATTTCATCAAGTATACAACTACTGTATACTATTTGCATATCAATGTATATACACTGATTTTCTTGTATATTTGCGTCCATATAAGCTGTACATCTGTAACACCCTGCGAGATTACTGAAATGTCCTAGAACATAATCATGTGTATAACGCGTCTTTCCAAGCTCTGATGGAAAATCCGAGATCGGATTTGCGATCAGGGCGAAAAATTGATTGGGAAAATACTCTTGACCTGATTTTAGAGCAACCGAGTCGGAAAATAATTTTTGCAATTTTCCCCAAAAAAGTGAGGGTACGCACCCAGGGCGCAATGCTCTTGGGACACAGACCAACACTTATCCTTTTTTTAAAAAATTTTCTATGGGATTGAAAATCGATCGAAAAGCAATTTACGAAAATTTATACATAAAACACACTTGACAACAGCGTTTATGTGTATTTTTCCTAGAAATCACTTTTTCAATGTGTTTTGAGAAAATTCACCAAAATAACACATGTCCGTGCCCTTGGCGCGATGCAGACATATTGTTTGGGGTGAAATTTTTATTCTTTATTTCGGGAAGGTATTTTGGTAAATCCCCAACTTCACCCAAGTCTTATAAACGATTATAAGATCGTTTTTCTGTGAAATAAGGGTTTTTAAACCTATTTTTTAGTCTCCAAAGGTGAAAGTTTTGAGAGAGAGCAAGAGAAGAGAAGCTTGAGATCATGAGAACTTGAATCAAATTCTTGCAAGGATTCGTATTGTCTTCATTCTACGTATGTAAGGCTAAACTAAAAGCATGAGATTGTTCTCCCATGTGTCCCATAGATGGTCTTAGAAGTGATTTGAAAGTTCTTGAGTCTACTTACATGATTTCTTGATTATTTTCTTGAGAACTTATATTTATTGTATGTATTTCCATAAGTTGATGATCATCATAAACTAGTTTTCTTGAATTGAATATTTTCATGAGATATTGCATAAACCCTACTTATTATTTCATAAAGATTGCATGAATGAAGATAGGAATTGAATCTAGAGCCTTGATTGAGAATATTGATAGAGATTATGATTGTGAGTGTATGAATGATGATAGATTGATAGAACTTGATAGTCCTTTGAGTCACCATAAATAAACTCTAACGATTTGTCTATTCTAGTGTTCCTAATGATTATTCTAAGTTCTAAACTATTGATTGAGAAGTGGACTAATGAGATAGTGAGAATCCCCGTGAGGCTGATTTGAGATGAGTTGATTAATGATGATTGGATGATGTTGATGTTTATGAGCAGATTGAGTTCTGGGAGTAGTATTGAGCATCGAAATGAGTAAGAGTGAGTCCCACTCGCACTCATTAACTACGTGGCCAGCATAGAAGAGAATTGTACTGTAAGAAACGGATGTTTTCTTAGTCCCAAAAGAGGACTTGATGTTATTATAAACCCACAAATATACGCCCTTCTACCCTGGTAAGGTACTGGGCGGATGCCGCAACGACATCGCTTCGTTGTACAATCACCGGCTCATAGGTGATGGGTGTAGGTCCGAGAAACTCCCAGAAAGTTCCCAAACTGAGTAATTTGAGTCAAGATGAGATAAGATGTGATAAGTTGAGTTGAGTTCCTTTTAGATGAGTCCCTCTGAGATTAGTCTATTTGATTGATGAGTTGAGTGGTTGATGGGTCACTTGTCTACTCTTTATTCTTGCTTTGGATAGACATTTGATATGTTGATTATTACTATCGTTGATGTTGATTGTTGTTTCTATATTATTCTACTTGTTTTGATTTCACTTAGCTATTTTACATATCAGTACATTTCACGTACTGATTTCCCCCTCTGGGACTGCATCATTTCATGATGTACATACATGATTTGGAGATCATCAATAAGCGCATCGTTAAGGATTTGAGACATTCAGCTGATTGGTGAGCCTCCCCTACTTCGAAGGATTGATTACATTTATTTCATCTTGCCTTAGAGTTAGACATTTATTAATTTTATTTTGATTGAGGTAGCCAAGGATCTGTCATTGGCACCACCTGGTAGTGATAGAGGCTTCATAGACTAAAGTCGAATGTTGACGTAAAATTGTGAGCTTAATTCTTCTACTAGCCTCTTTTATTATAATATTATTTTGAGACTAGATGATGATGTGTCCGTTTATTCTTTTATGTCATTCATTGATAGTAGAATGCATGAATGAATAAATGTGATGAGGCCAAGTGGTTTGCTTGGGGACTAGCAATAGTCTCTAAGTGTCGGTTACGTTTAGGGTACCCTCCCAGGGCATGACAAACTTGGTATTAGAGCACGAATTCAAGTGTCCTAGGGAGTCTAAGAAGCCGTGTGGAGTAGAGTCTTGTTTATGTGTGTGTTGTCGTGACCACACTTCATAAGCAGGACGCTATAGGACATTAGAAAAATTTTTCCTTCTTTCAAATTCTGAATCGTGCGATAGAGTTATTTCCTAAGAAGTATATGATGATTCATGTGATGCTTTAAACCTTTCGACTATGCCTTGTCCACGAGTTAATAGAGACAGTAATGTTCAAACTCTTTCCACTGAGATTCCCAGTGATATAATAATCCGAATGGCAAAGAGACTGCACTAAGCTTGAGAGAAACCAACTAGTGTGCTAAGTTGATTGACTCGAAAGAGTGTACTATTACTCATATAAATCATGCATTTGAGTTAGCTCTAGATGTACCCACACCCTCTTATTCAAAACTTTCTCCCCATGTTACTCATGAGAGAGAAACCTACGTCTCTAAAGAGTTTAATGTTACCACCTAAGAGTGAGATGTGAGGTCTTATAAACTCTTAGTAGAATTAAATCATCACAGAGATAGAAAGATGATAATGGAAAGAAAGAGACGGGATATCAAGAGTGATGGTTGATTGAGGCTTGTAGTTAGAGTTATGTACACCTATTAGGTAAGTAATGGTGATGAGTTGATTTCCCAAAGTTTGATGAACGAGTGGTAAGTACCCTATGATGGTCATGATGAGGTATAAAGAGAGAGAAGGTTAATATCTGAATGTGGTAGAGCATGTTCAAACTAGAAAGAAGTGTACATTGATGTGTTGTAATATTATGTCACTCCCCGAAGAGTACCCTAGATGTGATTGGCACTCGAAGACTATTGCTAGCCCCCAAGTGGACCACCTAGTCTCACTGCCTTCGTCCAGTCAATTCATTAGCAGAAGAGAATAATGTAATAATAATAATACTATTCTATTTGTGGGCTCAATGGTATCAATCTCAGTCCATCATGGAAGAAATAGAATATCACACAAAAGTCTCAATATAGAGGAGGAAGAGAGGAAAGAACCCCTGACATCAAACATTAACGACTATGTCTATGCAACCCTCTATACTATTGTCTGAGATGGTACAATGACAGGTCATGGCTACCAAATATCAATTAAAAGACTATCAATCAAAAGAAAATAAACATCCTTCGAATACAGGGGAGGACTCACCACTGTCTGGAATAGAGTGCTCTAGACCTTAACGATCGGGCTTCTGAAATCCTCAGTCTACCAAATCTGCATCATAAAATGATGCATCACCAGAGGGGCCTTAGTACGTGGAATGTACTATATGTAAAATGGGCTAAAGAAAAAGGAAACAATATGCAATCACTCCTCAATCACTCAGCCTCACCTCAGAGTAAAGGACAAGGCTCTAGTACCTCACTATCGATCAAACATCAAACATTCACATCACATCGGAGTTTTATCATCATGAAATCTATCTGGGAGTTTCTATAACCGACAACCACTACCTGTGAGCCGATAGTGATATAACGAAGAGATGTCGTTGCCACATCTATCCAATACCTTGCCGGGGTAAAGGACGAGTTTGTCAGTGGATCCAAAGTCTGTAAAGTCCTCTTTCGGGATAAAGGAAACATCCGCTTTCATGGTCCAATCCTCTCCTATGCTGGACACATAGTTAATAGGTATGAGTGGGACTTATTCTTACCCATTTCGGTGCTAATACTCCTCCCAGGACTCAATATGCTCATAAGTCTATCAATCCTTCAATAACTTTCATCCTCCAACCTCTATGGGTAAGACTATCCTTTAAAATTCAAGGGGATATGTTCATTCAACTCTATCAATATTATTTTTAGCTATCACAGTCATCAACCCACTCACCTCAGGGCTCAAACTCAGTCAAGCATCATATTCAGACAATCAAGGGTCTAGTCATCCCCCTAAGTTCATTATTCAAGTATGTACAGAGAGAATTCGTAAGAGTTAGGTCACTATCACGTAATAATATATGTATACAGTAAACTTTTAGCATGATGATCATCAATTTAAGATATGAAATATAATTTAAAGAATATATTCAAGAAGTAAAGATAATATTCAAGAATTAAAGATAATATTCAAGAACTTTCAAGAAAATGAATAATCAAGACTCTAAGTATCAATTTTACATCCTAACTTTACATTGGGCACATGGAAGAACAATTCCATGCTTTTGGGAGCCTTTACATACTTGGGAATGACGAATCTTCAAGGAATTAGAGCTTTCACAGAAACCATCACCTCTTTTGTTCTTCTCTTCTCTCAGAACTCTTGTAAAAGTCTTAGTAAATTTATGGGTTCAAAACCCTTTTTGTAAGAAATATCCTTTAAAAATCGGGTCAGGGTATTAAAATATGTTGGGAAGGACGAAATTAAAAGAAAATATAATGATTTTTTTGGTACACAGTGTGCGTCGCGGAGGGGGGGCGTACTAGTGTATTTTGGGCAACTTTTTGGAAAATAGTTCCTGTCAAAAAAACAACAAAAATCACAAGTGCAAGTCCACGTCCCTGGCGCATCGTGGAGGGGATGCCGATTTGCTACTATTTTTTTGAACACATTGTGCAATTTCATAATTCGACCCGGTTGCTCTTAAATCGGGTCGAGGCCATTTTCTGACTCGATTTTCTACGCTGATCACAAGTTCAATCTTGGATTTCTCATCGGATCTTTGGAAGATGCATTGTGCGCATGATGCATTTTAGGGGTATTTTGGTAATTTTATAGGTTGTTACATCATCTTCTCCTTGAAATCATTCGTCCTCGAATGATGTGTAAAGGTCAGACCAGAACACGAATAACCCCAGAACTCATCTCTTTCCTTTTTTACTCGAGAACACTTGAACTCTCACTATCCATCATCTATCTATCTCTGACTTAGACTCGGGAATAATTAAAGCAAGGCATCAACTAAATGAAAAGAAGCATTTGAAAATGCTAAGGATAAGAATATTTACCTTCAATATCAACATCACTTGGCATGAATAGATGCGAGTATTTGAGTTTCATCGCTTCCTCAGCTTCTCATGTAGCTTCCTCAACAAATTAGTTCCTCCATAAAACTTTAATGGAGGCTATCTCTGTATTCCTCAGCTTACGAATATGTCGGTCAACAATATGGACTAGAATTTCCTCGTATGATAAGCTATCCTTCACACTCGTACTCTCCACAGGAATTGCTAAGGCAGGATCCTTCAAACACTTCTTTAGCATAGATATGTGAAACACCAGGTGAAACCCGTCTAACTCGTAAGAAACCTTCCCCATCCTTTTTACAATATGGTAAGATCTGATATAACGGGGACTCAGCTTCCCCTTCTTGCCAAATCTCATGACATCCTTTATGGGTGACACCTTCAAGTACACCCAATCGTCTACCTCAAACTCCAAGTCTCTTCTTCTCACGTCCGTATATGAATTCTGGCGACTCTGGGCTGTCTTCAACCTTTCCCTAATGATTTTCACCTTCTCCATAGACTGGTTTACAAGGTCAGGTCCAATCAACTCAGCTTTACCCACCTTGTACCAGCCAATAAGTGATCTACACCTCCTCCCGTATAATGCTTCATACGGGGCCATCTGAATGCTGGCATGATAGCTATTATTGTACGCAAACTCAATCAATGATAGATGATCATCCTAATTTCCTTTGAAGTTGATGACACATGCTCTCAACAAATCCTCCAAAGTATGAACAGTGCGCTTCTACTTGCTCATTTGTCTGAGGGTGAAAAGCGATACTCAAATTCACCTTCGTATCCAGTCCCTTTTTGGAGATCTCCAAAATTGAGAGGTGAATTGAGTTCCTCTGTCCAAGATGATGGACAAGGGAATCCCATGAAACCTCATAATCTCACGAATATACAGATGTTCAGCAGCGTAAGTTGTCTTGACTGCCAAGAAATGGGTTGATTTAGTCATCCTGTCAACAATCACCCATATCGAATCTTGCTATTTTCTGATCTTGGTAAGCCGGTGATGAAATCCATGTTGACACTTCCCACTTCCACTCTGGAATTTCAAAGTTTTTTGAGCCAATCAATACGGTTTCTGGTGTTCAACCTTAACTTGTTGGCAATTGAGACACTTATAAACAAATTCGATGATGTCTTTCTTCATCCATTCCACCAATAGACTTCCCTCAAGTCGTGGTGCATCTTTGTGGAGCCAGGATGGATGGAATACCTCGTGCTATGAGCCTTGACCATGATTTTGTCTCAAACCCCAATAATATAAGGTACACATAATATCCCTTGATATCTCAATACCCCATCTCCCCCTTTGGAGAAAACGATCACCTTCTTCTTTTGAATCGCTTCTTTCAATTAGAGTAAGACATGGTCTTGCTCTTGCTTTTCTTTCACCTCAGACACTAAGGATGAAGTAGACACATTATGGACATTGACCCCGCTTTCATTATTCTCCTCAAGTTGACTACCAAACAAGCTAATCTATGCACCTCCTTGGTTAATTCTCTCTTTCCCTCCTCCACATGGGCAGTGCTACCCATGTACATCCTGCTAAGAGCATCAACAACAATGTTAGTCTTACCTGGGTGATAGAGAATACTCATATCATAATCCTTGAGCAACAACAACCATCTCCTCTGCCGCAAGTTGAGCACTTTCTAGCTGAACACATACTGCAAGATTTTGTGGTAAGGAACATATCCACATGCGCCCTATACAAATAGTGACGCCAGATTTTAAGTGCGAATACCATTGTTGCCAACTCAAGGTCATGAGTCGGGTAATTCTTCTCATACACTTTAAGCTGTCTGGAAGCGTAAGCTATCATTTTTCCCCTCTGCATGAGTACATAACCCAATCCACTCTAGATGCATCATAATTTATCACAAAGTCACCCGTCCTGTCTGGCAAGGTCAACACTGGTGTTGTAGTCAATCTAGTCCTAAACTCCTGAAAACGCTCTTCACATGCCTCAGACCACTGAAACTTGGCCTTCTTCTGAGTCAGCTTTGTCAATGGGGCTGACAGAGAAGAGAAACCCTCCACAAATCTGTGGTAGTACCTAGCCAAACCCAAGAAACTTCTTATTTCTGTTGGGGAAGTTGGTTTGGCCAGTTCTTAACCACCTCAATCTTCTGCATATCCACCCGAATATCATCTCCCCAAATAACATGACCTAAGAAAACCACTGACTTGAGCCAAAATTCGCATTTGGAGAATTTCGCATACAACTCATGATCTTTAAGTGTTTGCAAAACCACTCTAAGGTGTTTAGCATGCTCTTCTTCATTCCTTGAATACACTAGGATGTCATCAATAAACATGATCACAAACATGTCAAGATATGGTCTGAATACCCTATTCATCAAGTCCATGAAACTTGTAGGTGTATTTGTCAACCCGAAGGACATGACCAAGAACTCAAAATGGCCATAGCGTGTCCTAAAGGCTGTCTCAGGAATATCACTTTCCCTTACCTTAAACTGGTGGTAACCGGATCTGAGGTCTATCTTAGAGAACCAAGTAGCACCATGAAGCTGGTCAAAGAGATCATCTATTCTGGGAAGAGGATACTCATTCTTTACGGTAACCTTGTTCAACTATCGGTAGTCTATGCACATCCTTAAAGACCCATATTTCTTACGCTTGAATAGGATAGGATCACCCCAAGGTGAGACACTGGGCCTTATGAAACCTTTCTCTAACAAGTCTTTCACTTGCTCTTTCAATTTATTTAACTCTGCGGGGGCCATTTTATAAGGTGGAATTAAAATAGGTTTAGTCTCGGGAAGAACATCAATCCCAAAGTCAATCTCCCTGTCAGGAGGGACTCCAGGAAGATCATCGGGAAAGATCTTAGGAAACTCATTCACTATCGAGACTGACTCAAAAGTAGGAGACTCAACATCAACAGACTTCACTTGCATGAGGTAGTAAATACAACCCTTGGATATCAACTTTCTAGCTCTAAGATACGATATGAATTTACCCTTAGGGGCCACAAAACTCCCTTTCTACTCTAAGATAGGCTCATCAGGAAATTGAAATCTAGCAATCTGGATTCTACAGTCAACAGAAGCATAACAAGTATGAAGCCAATCCATGCCCATTATTACATCAAATTCAACCATCTCTAGCTCTCAAATCAGCTAAGGTATCTCTATGATAAATAGACACTACACAGTCCCTGTAAACCCTCTCAGCTAAGATAGACTCACCAGTAGGAGTAGAAATAGAAAAAGGTTCATACAAACACTCTAGAAGAACCCCAAACTTGCTAGCCACAAAAGGGGTCACAAAAGACAATGTGGCGCTCGGATCAAGTAGTGTATAGCAATCATAATTAAATACTCAAAGCATACCCTTAACAACATCTGGTGTAGCCTCTTACTCCTGTCAGTTACCCATAGCATAAAGATGGTTCGTCCTACCCCCTGTACCCGTAGTATTAGTACCCCTCTGCTGGTTACCCGTTGGAGGTATTGTTGAAGACTGAGCTCTGCCACTCCCGTCACGTTGCCTCCTCTTTGGACACTCAAAACTGAAATTACCAGCCTGGCCACATGCATAGCATACATCTTTGCCAACACGACACTCACCCAGATGAAGCTTACCATACTTGCTGCATGGTGGCTTTCCCTTATACCTTAAGTCACGCTGGCCTGAGATTGGGCGCCTGGGGTCCTGAAATTCTGATAGCCCTGAGAATTCTAATCATACCTAGTTGGCTGCACGGGCGCACTCACTGTAGATGGTGCGGGATGTGATGATCTCTTCTGAGAAAAGATTTGTCACCTCTATGTTGTATCTGTGGGCTAGGCTCACATCCCACTGACTTCACCTTTCCGCTCAGATGCTCTTCCCTATCCCTCTACTTATCTTCCTTTATCTGCTGGGCATACACAATATGTCTGGAGATGTTCGTATCAGGAATCAGCAAAGCAGCCTTACAATCTTTCTGCACATGTCTGGCTAGACCAGACACAAACCTCCTCATCCTCTGCCTCATATCTTTCACCATCTCTGGAGCATACCTTGATAGTTTGATAAACTTAAGGAAATACTTCTTCACAGTCATCCCTCCCTGTTTCAGATTCACGAACTCCTTTACTTTCGCCTCCCTCAACTCTTGAGGAAATAAGTGGTCAAGGAAGGCAGTTTCAAACTCCTCTTAGGCTCTGCATCCTCACCACTACTCCTCTCCTACTGGGTGTACCACATATTAGCCATGTCTTTCAGCTGGCAGGAGGTAAGCTATACTCCCTCAAGCTCATTTACATGCATAGCTCTCAGAACCTTATACATCTCATCTATAAAATTCTGCGAGTCCTCCATTTTCGACCCCATATATACTGGCAGTTTATCCTCAAAAAGTCCCAGAGTTGGGTTGCGGTTGAGGGCTCCTGTGAGCCAAAACTAGGAGCTTGGGAACCTTGGTTGTTCCCCTGGGAGGACACCAACTGAGTCAGCATGGTGACGGCTCCCTTAAATTCCGCCTCAGTAGTGGGAGTTGGCTGGGGTTCAGCAAGGGGTGCCTGAGGAACCTCAGCAGTCCTAGCAGGGCATCCCCGTCTCCTACTCTCAGTCTAAAACAGAGCCTCTGGTTAGGTGTTCTCAGCAACTGGGACTGGGGCATCTCTCTAAGCGGTTGTTCTCTTAGGCGGCATTTTCTGTAAGCGTAAAATACATGAGTTAAAATAGGATTTCACAAGTTAATTTTATACGACAAACTCAGATCATAGAAGAAGGTTAACACTTCCTAATGCCCTATAGCCTCCTTCTTATGAAGTATGGCTCACAACACACCCATAAACAAGACTCTACTAGAAATAACTTTATAGACTCCCTAGGACACTCAAACTCTAGACTCTGATATCAAGTTTGTCACGCCTTGGGAGGGTACCCTAGACGTGATTAGCACTTGGAGACTATTGCTAGCCCCCAAGCCGACCACCTAGTATCATTACCTTCATCCAATCAATTCATTAGCGGAAGAGAATAGTATAATAATAATAGTAATGCTATTATTTTTGTAGGCTCAATGCTATCAATCTCAGTCCATCGTGAAAGAGATAGAATATCACACAAAAGTCTCAATATAAAGGAGAAAGAGGGAAAGAACCCCTGACATCAAACATCAATGTCTACGTCTAGGAAGCCTTTACACTATTGTCTTGTACGACACCATGACAGGACATGGATGCCAAAGATAAATTAAAAGAATATTAATCAAAAGAAAATAAACATCCTCCAAATGCAGGGGAAGACTCACCACTGTCTGGAATAGAGAGCTCTGAACCTCAAGAACCGGGTTACTGAAGTTCTCGGTATATCGAATCTACATCGTAAAATGATGCAGCGCCAAAAGGGTGTTAGTACGTGGAATGTACTGTATGTAAAACGGGATAAAGAAAAAGGAAACAATATGCAATCACTCCTCAATCACTCAGCCTCACCTCAGAGTAAAGGACAAGGCTCTAGCACCTTATTATCCATCAAACATTCACATCACATCGGAGTTCTATCATCATGAAACCTATCTAGGAGTTTCTATAACTGACAACCACTACCTATAAGCCGGTAGTGATACAACAAAGAGATGTCATTGCCACATCCGTCCAGTACCTTGCTAGGGTAAAGGACGAGTATGTTAGTGGATCCAAAGTTTGTCAAGTCCTCTTTTGGGACAAAGGAGACATTTGCTTTTATGGTCAAATCCTTTCTTATGCTGGCTACATAGTTAATGGGTGCAAGTGGGACTCACTCTTACCCATTTCGATGCTAATACTTCTCCCAGGACACAATATGCTCATAAGTCTATTAATCCATCAAGAACTTTCAACCCCCAACCACTATGGGCAGGACTATCCTTTCAAATTCAAGGGAATATGTTAATTCAACTCTACCATTATTATTTTCAGGTATCAGAATCATCCACCCACTCAACTCAGGGCTTAGACTCTGTCAAGCATCACACTCAGACAATCAAGGCTCTAAACATCTCCCTAAGTCGATTATTCAAGTCTTTAGAGAGAGAATTCGTGAGGGTTAGGTCACTATCACATAATAATATATCTATATAGTAAACTTTAAGTATGATGATCATCAATTGAAGATATGAAATATAATTTAAAAAATATATTCAAGAAGTAAATATAATATTCAAGAATTAATTATAATATTCAAGAACTTTCAAGAAAATGACTAATCAAGACTCTAAGTATCAATTTTATATCCTAACTTTACATTGGGCACATGGAAGAACAACTTCATGCTTTTTGGGTAGCCTTTACATACTTGGGAATGATGAATCTTCAAGGAATTGGATCTTTCACAAAAACCCTCACCTCTCTTGTTCTTCTCTTCTCACAGAACTCACGTAAAAATCTTAAAAAAATTTATGAGTTCAAAACCCTTTTTGTATGAAATATCCTTTAAAAATAGGGTTCGGGTATTAAAATATGTTGGAAAGGATAAAATTTCCCTTCCCGATGTTAAGAGAAAATAAAATGGTCTTTTTAGTACACAAGTGTAGGTTGTAGAGGAGGCACGCACCAGTGTATTTTGGAAACTTTTTGGAAAAGAGTTCCCATCGAAAAAACAACAAAAATCACAAGTGCAAGTCCACGTCCCTAATGCGTCGCGGAGGGGACACAGATTTGCTACTGGTTTTGCACAAATTGAGGAATTTCATAATTCGACCCGGTTGCTTTTAAATCGGGTTGAGGTCATTTTGTGACTCGATTTTCTGTGCTGATTGCAAGTCCGGTCTCAGATTTCCCATCGGAGCTTTGAAAGACACATTGTGCATGTGATACATTTTAGGGGTGTTTTGATAATTTTATGGGGTGTTACATATTCTTACTATTGAGGGTGAAGTATAGATCTTGAATAGAGGAAAGAGTGATTTTAATGTGATAGATCTAAATTAGGCTTATGATTGTATGTGAGAGTTCATGAGATTCATAGAGTTATAAGCTTAGCCAGATAAGGAGGTATAGTGATTGGGTGAGTGGTACATGAGTTGTGAAGAGGGGATGTGTTGATTGATTGCTCGCTATGAGATTTTAGTAGGATTATATTCCATAAATTTTTAACTAGTAGTGGTAAGTAAGCATTGGAGGTGTGTGTGATAGATGCACATGTTAGTACTAGACCCTAAGCTTGAATTTTGAGAAGTAGTGTTAAAGAGGAGATAACATGATGATAGTGATAGTCCTTGTTGGAGATTTGACCTAAGAGTCTTGCTGTAGTGCGTGTCCAATGATTAAGATGTTGACTGGCAAGGAGCATGGTGGTAGGAGTAGAGTAGAGGTACCCCTTAGATGGAGATAATAAATTAAGAGAGAAGCACTAGAAAAGAGGAGGCTTAGGATGTTTAAGATATGTAGCCATGATTATGTACAAAGCTCTAAGTTATGACTGCTATGAGAATCTGGATAGTATATTTGAGTTGTTGATGTAGAATAGGCTGATGTAAATAATCCTTGTCGTCACGAGTAGCTAAGTCGATTTGGGGCTTATGGATAGATGATGATGACTTTTCTATAGTAGTCTAAGTCTTATACAGATAAGTTTATGAGAGCATAAAAGTTGAGCGTTAATAGGCAAAAGAAGATGGTAGATTGCAATGATTGTGGAAAGTGATTATGTATGCCATTAAGAGCAGTAAATAGAGAGAGAGAGAGAGAGAGATGAGAGAGAGTTCTATAGATACATGAGAAAGCTAAGAGTGATATCATTGAAAGGAATTTGAGTGGCTAGCTATATGTATTTGACTATAACATGACAGAAGAGTTTAAGATGTATATTCTTGCGGATAGTGGTTCCTTGATCATGTGGAGGTATATGCTTATAACGTAGTAGAGGAAATTGATTCACAAATTAAGAGAGAGGACTTTGAGAGCTAAGGGGAGATGATGATATGAGAAATCAAAGTAGACTTTGAGTTTTTTTATTGTGATAGGCTGATCAAGATGAGGTATCAATTCTTTTCTATTTCATAAAATCCTTATAATTCAGTTGAGGTAACATTTCATTCCCTTTTGGTATATGACTGTCGTACCTATGACCTAGTCCCATGCACATCATGTTGATTCCCGTTCATTATGAATTTTGAAGATGAGAAATGATGAGTTTATTCATTAATCTTGATCTTACCTCATGAATCCAAAAGTTTCCAATCCTATGAGATATGACCTGAGTTTTACACTACATATAGCTCTGTGAACTCAGAATGAGTCTTGATAGATGAGAGAGACTGTAACCTATGAATGTTCTCAGATAAGATTTCTCGATTGAATCGTACTAATGATCTTTCATTCCAAGCTCTTTGAGTAATTCAGCTTTCCAGTCTTGATAGAAGTATTGATGATAGTAGACGAGTTGTGGGTGATGAGAGAGAAGGAGTGCTCCTGAATCTTGATAATGGAGTTGACTTTCTATCTTCGAGTTGATATTCCTTTTGAGCCTCTATGCACTTGAGTATGCAAGTCCTTGATAGTATTCGTGTCTAATAATGATATTGGAGATAAAGTTCAAATTCTGGACATTGTGTTCGAAGTCTATTCATGAGAATGAGTATTCGAGCTATGGAGTATCTGAGTTTTGATGATATTCGTGATTACTTTGCATGGAGAGGTAGTAGTTTGAGGTTTCGACAAAGGGGGAGATGATGAGTTCCTCCAGGTCCAAGCAGTGATGCTGATAATAGTAGACTGAGGATGAGGGTAGATGAGGAGGAGTGAGTGTATCCTTATAATGATATATGTGTTAAACTTGTGTCATGTAGGGATAGAGATAGGAAGGAGGAGAGAGATAAAAACCTTATGATGAATAGTAGATAGGTAAGAGTATATTGGTATGACTTTGAACGAGAACTTATTGAATGGTGGAGGTAGAAGTGCTAAGTAGACTTGAAAATTCTAAGATATAGTTGAAGTGCTTAGAGTGATAGGCTTGAATTATCACACCCCAACCTAGGGTCGTGACCAATGCCCGATAGAGGCACTTAGACACATACTAATCCAAATTTTGCAATTTATCCGACCTGAAAACCTGCCGAAATTTCGGCAGAGTTTCCTCTATTTTATTAACTAACCTCACCTGCAAGAAATAAATCCAGCAGCTTCCCAGACAACA
>JAABOM020036246.1:0-54914 GCA_011800125.2 Solanum clarkiae
TTGAACTTGATTGGCCACCACTTGGGCAAGCATAGTAAGGGCATCCCAGAGCTCACCATTGGTAGGTTGCTCCTTGGTAGTTTGGGACCTTCCTCTAGTATTCGACATGATCTATCATAGCAAATAACAATGGTTAGGGGGGAATACTTATAACAACTAAATAGCACGACTTAGGACATGAAGAAGGGAAACATTTCCTAAAACACCTCATAGCCTTCTAGTTATAGTCATGGCGTACTTCACAACCATGAATAGGATTCTAATCGACGTGGTGTGTTGGACTTCGAGGATCTATCAACCTAGTGTTCTGATACCAAGTTTGTCACGACCCAAGCCTAAGGCCTAGACATGACACGGCGAATGGGGAACCCGAAGGGACCCCAAACAAGCCTCTTAGCAAATCGTCACACATCCTTGGTTGCATAAGGATACAAAAGACATATACAAATAAAAGTAAGGGTAATGGGACTAAGGGAAACTTGCATAAGCATTGAAGTCAAAAGTCAAGAGTCAAGCTCATATATAGAACACACTTTGTCCAATATACACCTCTAAAACATAGAAAGAGCGGGGCCCAAGACAAAGTAAACGGGCTCACCCTCATAGTCAAATCTAACATACGGTAGTCTCTCAATACATAGATAATAGGGAAAAGACATAAACCAAAGTCCCCCGAAATGGAGGACTCACCAGCAAGCTTAGAATAGCACTGCCTAGCAACGTGGAGGAGGATGATGATGATCAACTCGAACACCAGTTCCTACATGGTGATATCATGTAGGCAAGAGTATGTGTTAGTACGTTTGAATGTACTAAGTATGTGGGATGCAATGCAACAGGAGATAGCAATGTAATCAAAATTCTTAACAACAAGCAACAAGCATATTATAACAAGATGACATGTATGAATAATGCATCAGTAAAACATGCTTAAGTAAATCATGCTCATATAGAATATCATATGTGTAGAAGAGACCAAACTATATTTTCAAGGTATGAACCCCTTGGTAGGTTGGTGATGTTGCCACCCCATCACCTAGGTAGAGATGAGTATTAACCCTCATTCTAGGTTGGTAATGTTGCCACCCCATCACCTAGGTGGTATGAGTATTAACCCTCATTCTAGGTTAGTGGCGATGCCACCCCGTCACCCTGGTGGAGATGAGTATTAGCATTCATTCTATGTTATTCGGCTCTTTTCCCCTGAATCGGGCATGGTCTAATACAACACTTTATATAGGATTGATCATAAGCTCTAATGCAATATCTCATGTAGGAATAAACATATACATAAGCTCATTTCATCATCATAATATCATTCATATTATATCTCATGCTTTGGACCTTCAATTCCTCAAGAAATCATAACCGGACATTTTATCAAACACCTTGGGGGTGTGTAATGGGGGTAAAAGAGCATGAAATTTAGAGATGAAATCATGCAGGAAAATCAGTGGTAAAACCTTTATTCAACACCTTGCAACACCCCCAAGACATTTACCTCAAAACCCCTCATCAATTCCAACATTCGATTCAAAATTTCAAGCTCAAAACACGCTAAAACAAATATACTTTCATGTACTAAAATCACTGTGCAGTAAATTTTTCAATATTCAAGACCCACATGTAAAATCAACTTTAAATCATGCAATATTAAGTAAAAGAGGGGTTAGGCACCATGGGTGAAAGGATCCAATGGTTCAACACCACATACCTTAGCTTTGGAGAAGCCCTTGGTGAAGATTGACAATGGAGACTTGAAGCTTGAAGAGAATCCTTAAATCCAGATGAGGGTTTTGGGTCTTGAGTTTGGGAGTGAAAATATGACAAAGTGTTTGAATGAGTGTTGGGAAATGTTTTGGGGGATATGAGGGTGAAAATTGACGAAGTATGGATAAAAACACGTTTGAGAAGTTTGCGTCCAACACTTATGAATATTTTGGACCTCACTTAAAAACTGTCAGGTGATAAGAAACACATCTCCGCATCGTGAAGAGGATGCGGAGTTGAAATTGTACTGCTCTGCGACCAAGCCGCGTCGCGGAGCAAACGCGCGCTGTTTACTGAAATTTGCCACTTAAAAATTTATAATTGCTATTCTTTCGCTCTTAAATCGAGGTTAGACCCTTTTTCACCTAATTTGGACCCCCTGATCACAAATATGAAATCGGATTTTTGAAATGATGAACGAATTTTTAAATATAAAAGAATCAAAATTTTAGGCATTCCAATGCACATTTTTGGACACTTTTTAGGGTCGTTTCAGACTGTTTGAGTCTTCTCTGGCCTGGCAGTTCTCTGTAGCAGTGTATGACTACAGGAACATATGCCATATTTCACCTGCAAATTCATAGTCTAACGCAGACAAATTCATCATCTTTCTCCTATCCTACACCGGAATGTACAACATGGGAATGTAATGCAATGAAATACTTCTTTTTAAATAGTCTCTTTTTAAATAGTCTAGGCCGCTGGTTGTTACAGTACTAAAAGGAAACAATTGATGAGATATTCTTTTTCTAAAGAGAAAAAAAACAAAAAATTGATGAAATATGAAATAATTGATCATTCAAGAGATAAAGATAGTCATCATTCACTTTCATGATGGATTTTTGTCCATGAAAATAGAAGTCTCTTACACCTGTTTAATCCTCTAAACTAATAAAACTCCAGTCATCTACCAGTGCAAACTAATTTCACGGAAAGGGACAGGGAAAAAAACAAAACAAAACAAAAACTTCATAGACACGTTAGACCAATTAGCAGTAAAGTAAGAACTGCAAATATATTATATACAGGTTGCTTCATGACTCTATGGTTTAAACATTAGTGCAATTTCAGAGAAACATTCCCATAATCTGTTAGAAGATGACAAAGAAAAACTTTCTGATGACAAATTAAAGCAAGAGTACACCAATATATTCAGATTAGTACACCTTGATATTTTGGATTGTCATGGCTCCAGATTCTTTTATAGCATCCTGAACAAGATGACTTTCAGCTTGATGAATGAAAAATATTGGAAACTTCCTCACATAATCATAGGATGTAAGATCAGGCTGGCAATCAGTCTCATCTGCACCAGAATATTTGCACCACTACAGAAACCGAAATTTGTTCCACCATGTGCCATCTAGAAGAAAAAGTATAAATCAGCTTGGTATCAAGAAATGGTATGTCACTATAGTAATAGAAGAATTAGAAACTCGCGTAGAGCACAGCTTATCCATTTCTTAACAAGACACATTGTATTTATTAAAACAATACGATATAACACAAGACAATACTACACAATTCATTATGAGACAATCCGTAACAACCATCCAAACAAAGTGTTAATGGAAAATTTTTACATTGTCATTTGAATGTACAAAATAGGAGCAAAATTAAATGAAAAATGAGATAAATAACACATGAAATCCATAGAACTAATTTTATGTAAACTTGTACTATTTGAAAATATATTAATGTAGAAGTATGTCAAATAAGTGCATAAATGCTTATCTGGATACATTCATTGGAAGAAAATAATCCAAAACAATGAGTAAGTACAACAATATACACAAGGCATGGTACTTAATTAGCTAATCAAAATCAAGGTGAAGCATTAAAGATTTAAGAATATACTGGACAAACTGGACCAAATGTATACCGGAGGGGAGCCGCTTTCCAATTAATGGGGTCCCACACATAGGGTTATAGTATGTGGTTTTATACCCACATAAATCAATACCAAAGTATTTTTCTAAGTTTGCGTGCTTGCAAGTGCAGTTGAAGCTCCAAAAAAGGAAGATGATGAGAAACATTATGCAGTAACGGAGAACAGGAAGAAAATAGATGACACAGTCAAAGGAAATCAGATATCAGAAGAATCTAACAAATCTCTTGGAAGAAGAAGATCTGCTTGGAAAAATAAAGTGTTACTGCTATTTATACAGGTAAGTAGAAATGTCTAGAGATAGAAAGTCTGAGACGACGACCTGCCTGATTCTAGCCGCATCTAATAAGGAGTTTGTAGTTGGAAGTTATTTATTAACAGAAACTTGGCAATAAACGTCAAACATTATTTTTCAGTGAATCAAACATATGCGTAAAAACACAGACACATCAAGAAAGAAAAAGAAATTAAGTCATTACACAAATTAAAAACTTACCTTAAACTCGGAAGAGTGAAATAAAATCATTGCAAATATACGGAGATTGACATTGTCTTTAAGAGAATATTACCGGGACAGAGCCAATTTTCTTAATTTTATCAGTTATCTTCTCCCACATGTTACGGATCTCCTCTCTCTGTGGATGGGCATCATTATTTGCTACAAACATACAAATAGCATTCTCAATCTCCACACAACTACAAGCAGGTTCTTTCTTAACTCCACTCTGGTTCATCATTTTTCTAACTCTTGCAGCATCACTTCTCCTATATACCAGCAGAGGCATAGATGTTGGACAGCAAAATATGTGGCCCTAAATCATGTGGATCAAGTTCAAATATGCGTTCAACTGCATAAACACCCAGCTCTAAATTTTTATGCATCCTTACAAGCTCCAAGTAAAGATTTCCAAATGACTAAATTTGGTTCAATTGGCATTTCATTAATGAACTTTTCAGCATGGTCAAGTTGACCTGGTTGATTAAGTAGATCAACAATCACATAATGTGAAATATTAGGTTCTATTTTAAATCTCTTCATCAAGTCAAAATAATGCATTCCTTTGTCTAGAAGCCCAGCATGACTACAAGCTTCAGAGCACAAAGAAAAGTCGCTTCATTAGGTTCAGGGCCTATCCTACGCATTTCCTGAAAGCAATCTACAGTATCTTTTCCAAGTCCATGCTGAGCATAGGCTGTAAGAATTGAGTTCCAAGAGACAACATCCTTCTTCACTAACCTATCAAAAACCTTGATGCCAGAAGAAGAGCACATAGAATTAAAGTTTAAGGAAACTAGAGGTGTGAAACATAGAGAGTTCATCATTAAGACAATGAATTTAGTTATTCAAGCAAAGCTTGTGAAAAATTGAATCTCTAAGACAAGTAAAGAAATTAAAACATGAGCAAATGAAATAAAATACCTGAGAATTAGCAAAGGTATCAATACATGATGTTGTTAACATGAAAAGTGGTAAGATTCACCGATGTGGGAATGAGATAACATCAAGTCTATGGTACAGTTTTAAATATTCAAGAAATTTAAAAGAATTATGCAAATTTCATTGTTTACTTAACAGTGTAAACAAAGTATGATTTTTTCTAGCTAAGACATTTCTACACACACTTGATGAATGTCAAAATTTTTCGACAGAAAAACCACATATGCATACACCATTAATCAATACTCAAGCTGGGTAGTTACTGTAAATGAAAGAATAAATTCAACTCTCAGATATGTCTAATCTTTGATATTTGAAATTCAATAGAAAAGAAAAAGTACCTTGCATATGTTACCAAGGTAATCATACTTGCCAAATAACAAACAAGGTTTACCCTATTTCTCTACAGGATTATGAATTGGTCATATCTCATATCACAAAAGAAGATTATTTGAGCAAAAAATCAGGGAGTATCATACCTAAAACTGTAACGGACGGATGAGCAGATAAATGAGAGACAAAAATTCCTGGAAGTATGAAGGAGCAGGATGGAAAGATGAAGATGTTTCTAATTCTCTTCACTCGAGACGCGAGAGGGTACTTTTAATTGATAGTTTTTTTGATCCATGATTGGTATTAGGGTTTGGAGAAATTTGGGATAAGAAGAGGAAGTTGTATGATTATAAGAAGAGGAAGATGAAATTCTAAAACCTTTCGGAAGAGAAAAGGAGACGACGGAACAATCCAGAATGAGAAGGAAAAACAAGTTCTTGGTTTGCTAAAAAAATATCAAGCCTCTCAATTACTATTTTATCCTTGTTAGAAATAATTTCTAATACGCTAGTGGTCGTCATTCACTTGGTTCTTCTATATTATACAAATAAATAATACTAGATTATTATTGCCCGTGTTAACACGAGTCCAACATAAAATTTTAGCAAAAACCTAAAATTACTCAATACTAATGGTTAAATTACTGAACATAGTTTAACTGCCAAATATATTATTCATATATACATGTGAATGTCGTACTATTAGATGTTGAAAGGAGATAATTACATTACATTAATATATTATTTACGAAGTAGACAAATCTACACATTTCTTTTACAAACAAGAAATTCCCTACTGCTAGCCGATGCGGGTCAAAACTTGATGGATAATGATCTTACCTCTCTATCCTTCAGCATACATGCTTTTGACCACGACAAATTCAAAGTAGTGATGAACATCTAATGTTGCGGGTCTTACCATTAGACCAAAGCCTGAGGGCATGTGTTCTCAGCACATTTAGCAGCAAATTGAAGTGCAAAATGAGGAGGAGTTAACAAAGTAAAGATAGAGAAATTCTTGCACTCATCAAGAACGAAAGAGAAGTGGAAACTTTAATTCCACTACAAGAAAAGTTGGCATACACACACTTTGGTTGTTTCTTTAACATCATGTGCTCCATTTTCTAATTCACTGGAGAGCTTTCTTTAGATAGGAATATTATCTTCTTAAAGATCAATCGAGGCCACCTCTATCAAGTATGTCTACTAGCCATCCTTCTTGGGAACCTTGGTGGCAATCTTAAAAACATTGCATCCTAAATCTAAATAGGTAGATGGGTGGGAACAATGACAATATCACCCCTTTTCCTGTGCTCTGCAATAATAAACTCGAGCAATTTCATACCTTCATCATCCAATGCTACTGAAGGTTCATCGAGCAACCAAATATGCCAATCAATTGCTAACAATTTAGCGAGTTGTACCCTTTTCCTTTGACTCATAGAAAGCATTCGTGCTTTATCGTACTAATCTTCCAAGTCCCATAAGTTCCAAAGCTAGCGGAGACCTTCCTTGCTTGCCTTTAAGAACTTCAAATCATTGAATTCTAAGGTGCGAATATAACCTTTAGTCACTATAGCATCGCCAAGCTAATCCAACCTTTATGAGACATTTCAAAAAAAATATGAGAAAACGTAGAAAAATTCACTTTACAATATTCGCAGGGACTTCACTTTGAAAATCAAAACAAAAATAACAAAAAGATAAACTTACAAATATAAACAATTCTTTGAGGGTGGATCATTGTTGATCATTGAAATGGGAAAACATAGAGAATAGAAGTGGCAACCTGTTGTCTAACACATACAAATGTCATACATATGTCAACCAAGAAGAATGCAGGGAGCAAGCGAAATATTTGTATAGAAAGGAGATTAAAGAGAAATAGAAATTGCGAGGAAAGAAGAGGAGGATGGAATAATTGACAAGCTTGTTAACATTCTTATTTTATGCAATTAATTGTAAAAAAATAATGGAGAGAACTAACCATAATAATTTTCTTACCATAAAGAAGAATATGAAAAACCAAATTAGTGCGTTTACAAAAATATTTCTTATGATAAAGGACAATATCAAAAAACACATTTGTTAGTTGACATAATTCTTTGAGCTAGGTTCCAGTGCTTGGATTTTGATTCTTTTAAATCTAGTATTTGCGTACATACTACCTTTCACAAAATTGCTTGTAGGATATATTATATATGTTATTGCAATTTTCTATCTCTTCCTAAAGGAATCTCGTTATCACAGACACTAATACAGAGGAGTGACACAGAGAGAATGAAGAGCTAGAGTACAGAGTAATTAGATAACCTTTAGCAATCAGTAGGGCATCTTATTGAAAAGAAAAATCGTTTAAATCCAGAAAGTGTGAACTCAAATCTCAGTTATTTTCTTATATAATATAAACCTGCACATCAGGCATAAAACTGTGGGAGCGAATTAGACAGAATAATAACATCATCATCCCGAAAATTGAGTCGTAAAAAATCCATATGTTTTGATGTAGTTGAAACAACAAGAGGAATGGAAGAACAGACCGATGATTCATAGTGGGATTGAAAATCTTGCATCAGATGGTTCTAGAGCTATGAAGAAAGTGCATTTTAAACTCAATAAACTAAATATAAGTTCCATAAGCTTGTCAAGGTTTTTCACTCCCATTCCACTCTACAACAATAACATATCTAGTGTAATCTGACAAGTGGAGGTATATATGAAGAGGGTGGGGATGTATACAGGTCCTACTATTACCTTGTGTGAAGTAGACAGGCAAATGAATTTCATTACTTAGTAATCAATTCCTTTTAGCTAGAACCTCTTGATTGTAACATCCCGTAAAATTACCGAAACGCCTCTAAAATGTATCGTGCGCACAACTCATTTTCTAAAGCTTCGATAGAAAATCCAAGAACAGATTTGCGATCAGCATGAAAAATCGAGTTCAAAACTGGTCTCGACCCGATTTAAGAGCAATGGGGTCGAAAAAAGAAATTGCACAATTTGTGCAAAAACAGTAGCAAATCTGCACCCCCTCTGCAACGTGCCAAGGGAGCGAAAATGCACTTGTGCTTTTTTTTTTTAAGTTTTCAACGGGAATTGAATTTTCGAAAAAATAAAAAATTATACTAGTCCGCGCCCCTGGCACGACGTGGACCAGTATGTTTTTTTTAAAAAAAAAAAGAAACTCTTTCAACTTTGGGAAGGGCATTTTGGTCCTTCCTAACCCCTACAATGTGGTTTAAATACTTTTTATTACGATTAAGGGTTCAAAACCCATTATTTTGTAAGTTTCTACGAGAGTTCTGAGAGAGGAGAAGAATAGAGAAAGCTTGAGCGTTTCAAGAGAGGTTTCAGTTCTTTGAAGAAAACTTGGTAATTCTTCACTTCAAGTATGTAAAGGCTACCCAGAACATGAAATTGTTCTTCCATGTGCCCCAATGTATAGATTAGGTTGGTAGTTAGTAGTTAGTGAGACTTGAATTGTGATTCTTGAATGGTTTCTTGAAATTTATTGCTAAATATTATATTATTATGTAAAATTAATGATCATCATGTTTTACTGAACTGATTTCACGTATTTATGCCGTGATTATGCAATTACTCCTTATAAATTCTCTGTTAAAGACTTGAATAATGAACTTAGGGTAGTGTCTAGAGCCTTGACTATTTATGGATGTGTTGATTGCTCTGTCTGAGTCCTGAGGTGTGTGTTGTGATGGTTGAAGTAGATGAAGTTAATATTCTTGAGTTTTAGATGAGATTGAGATAAAGTTGATGGGAAGAATTTCTTTCTTGAGTTGATAGAATGATAGATGACATGAGGAACCTGCTTGAGGGGGGGGTTAGGCTGTGTAACAGTCTGACCTTGATAGACTTATGAGCATATTGAGTCTTGGGAGGAGTATTAGCACCAAAATAGGTAAGAGTGACTCCCACTCGCACTCATTAACTATGTGACCAGCATAGGAGAGGATTGGACCATGAAAGCGGATGTTTCCTTTGTCCCACAAAGGACTTGACAGACTTCTTTGGGTTCTCTGACAAACTCGTCCTTTACCCCGGCAAGGTACTGGATGGATGTGGGAACGACATCTCTTCGTTATATCACTATCTGCTCATAGGTGGTGATTGTCGGTTATAGAAACTCCTAGATAGGTTCCTTATTGATCGTACTCTGACGTTGATGTGATTGTATGATGTCCTGATGGATAGTGAGGTGATAGACTCTTGTCCTTTACTTTGAGTTGAGGATGAGTGATTGATGAGAAATTGTATCTTATATTATTTATTTTAGCCTATTTTACATACAGTACATTCCAAGTGCTAACGCCCCTTTGGCACTGGATCGTTTTATGATGCAGATTCTGTAGACAGAGGACTTCAGCATTTCGATCATTAAGGTTCAAAGCTTTCTTGATTTCAAATCGTGGTGAGTCCTTCCCTGCATTTGGAGGATGATTATTTCTTTAGTTTTGGTAGCCTTTTTACTTGATTATGGTAGTCATGGCCTATCCTAGTACCATCTTAGACAGTAGTATAGAGGCTTCATAGACATATACGTTGATGGTAGATGTTTGGGGCTTCTTTCCTTTTTCCTTTCTTTATACTGAGATTGTCTTTTGGTTTTCCGTAAATCATTTTATGACAGACAGAGCTGATAGCTACATCCGACAGATAGATTGTTAATTATTTATTTTCTTCTGCTATTGAATTGACTGAACAAAGGCAATGAGATGAGGTGGTCCGCTTGAGGGCTAGCAATAGTCTCCGAGTGCCAGTCACGTCTAGGGTACCTTCTTGGGGCGTGACAAACTTGGTATCAGAGCCCAGAGTTCGAGTTTCCTCGGGAGTCTATGAAGTCGTGTCTAGTAGAGTCTTGTTTATGGGTGTGTTGTGAACCACACTTCATAAGCAGTAAGCTATAGGACATTAGGAAGTGTTATCCTTCTTCTATGATTTGAGTTCATGTGATAGAGTTTAACTTTGTGAAATCCCATTTTAACTCGTGCATTTACACTTACATAAAATGCCACCCAAGAGAACAGCCACTCAGAGAGATGCCCCAGCCCCAGTTGTAGAGAACATCCAACTGGAGGCTCAAGTTTAGACCGAGGTTAGGAGATAGGGATGTCCCGGTAGGACTACTGAGGTCCCACAGGCGCCCCCTACTCAGTCCTAGCCAGCTCCCACTACTGAGGCAGAATTTAGGGGAGCCATCACCATGATGACTCAGTTGGTGGCTTCCCAGAGGAATAGCCAAGGTTCTTAAGCTCCTAGTTCTAGCTTACAGGAGTGCCCAGCTTCAACTCGACTCAGAGACTTCTTGACAATGAACCCACCTGTGTATACGGGGTCAAAAGTTGAGGAGGACCCACAGAACTTCATTGATGAGATGTACAAGGACGTGGCTAATGTGTGGTACAAGCAGCGGAAGGAGAGTAGAGGTGAGGATGCAGAGCCTGAAGCATAGAAGGAGTTTGAAACCACCTTCCTTGATCACTTCTTTCCTCAAGAGTTGAGGGAGGTGAAGGCAGATGAGTTCATGAATCTGAAATAGGGAGGGATGACTATGAAAGAGTATGGCCTTAAGTTTATTAAGCTGTCCAGGTATGCTCCAGAGATGGTGAAAGACATGAGGATGAGAATGAGGAAGTTTGTGTCTGGTCTGGCTAGACATATGCAGAAAGAATGTAAGGCTACATTGTTGATTCCTAGTATGGCTATCTCCAAACTTATGATGTATGCCCAGCAGACAGAGGAGGATAGAGAAGAGAAGATGAGCAGAAAGGCGAAGTCAGCAGGACATTAGCCTAGCCTGTAGAGACATAATAGAGGTGACAAGTCCTATTTTCAGAAGAGATCATCATATCCTACGCCATCTGTAGCCAGCGCACCCATGCAACCAAACAAGTATGATCAGCAATCTCATGGTTATCAGAATTTCGGGACCCTGGGTGCTTAATCTCAGGCCAGTATGACCCAAGGTACGAGGGGAAAGTCACCTTCAGCAAGTGTGGTAAGCTTCATTAGGGTGAGTGTCGTGTGGGCAAGGATGTATGCTATGCGTGTGGTCAGGTAGTCACTTTAGTTTTGAGTTTCCAAAGAGGAGGCGAGGTGAGGGGAACAATAGAGCTTAGTCTTCTGCAGCACCCCCAACGGGCAACCAGCACAGGGTACTACTACGGGTACAGGAGGCAGGACGAACCACCTTTATGCTATGGGTAATCGACAGGATCAGGAGGCTGCACCAGATATTGTCACGGGTATGCTTTGAGTCTTTACCTATGATTGTTATACATTACTTGATCCAGGTGCCACCTTGTCTTTTGTGACCCCTTGTGTGGCTAGTAAGTTGGGGATTCTTCCAGAGTGTTTGCTTGAACCTTTTGTTGTTTCTAATCCCACTGGTGAGTCTATCTTAGCTGAGAGAATTTACAGAGATTGTGTGGTGTCTATTTATCATAGAGACACCTTAGCTGATTTGGTAAAGTTGGAGATAGTTAATTTTGATATAATAATGGGCATGGATTGGCTTCATGCCTGTTATGGTTCCGTTGACTGTAGAACCTGGATTGTTAAAAGTTTCAATTTCCTAATGAGCCTATCTTAGAGTGGAAAGGGAGTTTTGTTTCCCTTAAGGGTAAATTCATCTCTTATCTTAGAGCTAGAAAGTTGATCTCCAAGGGTTGTATTTACCACCTCGTGCGAGTAAAGTCTAATGATGTTGAACCTCCTACTCTTGAATCAGTCCCGACTATGAATGAGTTTCCTGAGGTACTTCTTGATGATCTTCCTGGAGTCCCTCTTGATAGGGAGATTGACTTTGGGACTGATGTTCTTCCCGAGACCAAACCCATTTCAATTCCACCCTACAGAATGGACCCCGCAGAGTTGAAAGAATTGAAAGAGCAATTGAAAGACTTGTTAGAGAAAAGTTTCATAAGGCCTAGTGTCTCATGTTGGGGTGCTCCTATCCTATTCATGCATAAGAAATATGGGTCTTTGAGAATTTGTATAGACTACTGACAGTTGAACAAGGTTACCATAAAGAATAAGTATCCTCTTCCCAGAATCGATGATCTCTTTGACCAACTTCAGGGTGCTACTTGTTTCTCCAAGATAGACCTTAGATCGGGTTACCATATGTTGAAGGTGAGGGAAAGTGATATTCCTAAGACAGCTTTTAGGACATAGTATGGCCATTTTGAGTTCTTGGTCACGTCTTTCGGGTTGACAAATGCACCTGCAACTTTTATGGATTTGATGAACAGGGTATTTAGACCGTATCTTGATATGTTCGTGATTGTGTTTATTGATGACATTCTGGTATATTCGAGGGACGAAGAGGAGTATGCTAATCACCTTAGAGTGGTTTTGCAAACACTCAAAGGTCATGAGTTGTATGCGAAATTCTCCAAGTGTGAGTTTTGGCTCAAGTTAGTGGCTTTCCTAGGCCATGTTGTTTCGAGAGATGGTATTCAGGTGGATACTCAGAAGATTGAGGCGGTTAAGAACTAGCCAAGCCCAACTTCTCCAACATAAATAAGAAGCTTCTTGGGTTTAGCAGGCTACTATTGCAGATTTGTTAAAGGCTTCTCTTCTCTGTTAGCCCCGTCGAAAAAGCTGACTCAGAAGAAGGCCAAGTTTCAGTGGTCTGAGGCATGTGAAAAGAGTTTTCAGGAGTTGAAGACTAGATTGACTGCAACACCAGTGTTGACCATGCCATACGGGACGGGTGAATTCGTAATATATTATGATGCATCGAGAGTTGGACTGGGTTGTATGCTTATGCAAAGAGGGAAGGTGATAATTTATGCTTCCAGATAGCTTAAGATCCATGAGAAGAATTATCTGACTAGTGATCTAGAGTTGGAAGCAATGGTATTCACACTTAAGATCTGGCATCACTATTTGTATAAAATGCGTGTGGAAGTGTTCACTGACCACAAGAGTTTACAGTATATGTTCAGTCAGAAAGAGCTTAACCGGCGGCAAAGTAGGTGGCTGGAGTTGTTCAAGGATTATGATATGAGCATTTTTCTACCACCCAGGTAAGGCTAACATTGTTGTTGATGCTTTTAGCAGGATATCCATGGAAGCACTGCCCATGTGGAGGAAGGGAAGAGAGAATTAGCCAAGGAATTGCATAGATTGGCTCGATTGGGAGTGAAACTTGAGGAGAACAACAAAGGCGGGTTTAATGTTCAGAATGGTTCTGTTTCATCCTTAGTGTCAGAAGTGAAAGAAAAGCAAGACCAAGGCCTTGTCTTATTTCAATGGGTATTGAGATATCAAGGGAGATTGTGTGTACCCGATGTTGATGGTGTTCGAGACAGAATCATGGCCGAAGCTCATAGCTCGTGATATTCCATCCATCCTGGTTCCACCAAGATGTACCACGACTTGAGGGAAGTCTATTGGTGGAATAAGATGAAGAATGACTTTGCTGAGTTTGTCTCTAAGTGTCCCAATTGCCAAAAGGTTAAGGTTGAACATCAGAAACCGTGTGGATTAGCTCAGAACTTTGAAATTCCAAAGTGGAAGTGGGAGGTAAACAACATAGATTTTAATACCGGCTTACCAAGATCTAGAAAGTAGCATGATTTGATATGGGTGATTATTCATAGGATGACTAAATCAGTCCACTTCTTGGCAATTAAGACAACTAATACGGCTGAGGAGTATGCCCAACTATACATTTGTGAGATTGTGAGGTTGCATGGGATTCCGCTGTCCATCATCTCGGACATAGGAGCTCAATACACCTCTCAATTCGGGAGATCTTTCCAGAAGGGATTGGGCACAAAAGTGAATTTGAGCATCGCTTTTCACCCTCAGACAGATAGGCAGGCAGAGTGCATTATTAAGTCTTTAGAGGATAATTGAAAGCATGTGTCATCGACTTCAAAAGAAATTAGGACGATCATCTATCGTTGATTGAGTTCGCATACAATAATAGCTATTATGCCAGCATTCAGATGGCCCTTTATGAAGCATTGTACGGGAGGAGATATAGATCACCGATTGGCTGGATCGAGGTTGGTGAAGCTGAGTTGATTGGACCTAATCTCATATATCAGTCTATGGATAAAGTGAAAGTCATCAGGGAAAAGTTGAAGACAGCGCAGAATAGCCAGAAGTCATATACGGATGTGAGAAAAAGAGACTTGGAATTTGAGGTGGAAGATTGGGTGTACTTGAATGTGTCACCTATGAAAGGTGTCATGAGGTTCGGGAAGAAAGTAAAAGTTGAGTCCCCATTACATCGGACTATATCAGATTGTGAGGAGGATTGGGAAGGTTGCTTATGAGCTAGACCTGTCTTCCGAGCTAGATGGAGTTCACCTGGTGTTTTATGTGTCTATGCTGAAAAAGTGTTTGGGGGATCCAGCCTTAGTAATTCCTGTGGTGAGTATGGTGTAAAGGATAGCTTATCATACGAAGAAATTCCAGTCCAAGTCCTTGACCGATAATTCATAAGCTGAGGAATAAAGAGATAGCCTCCGTTAAAGTCCTATAGAGAAATCAATTTGTTGAGGAAGCTACGTGGGAAGCTGAAGAAGCGATGAAACTCAAATACCCGCACCTATTCATGCCAAATGATGATGATGTTGAAGGTAAATGTTCTTATCATTAACGTTATTGAATGCCTCCTTTCATTGAGTTGATGTCTTTATCTTATTCTATTCCCGAGCCTAAGATAAAGATAGATAGGTGATGGATAGTTGAGAGTTCGAGTGATTCCGAGTGAGGAATAAGATGAGTTCTAAGGCTATTCGTGTTTCTATTCGACCTTTACTCTTCATGCGAGGATGAATGATCCCAAGGGGGAGATGATGTAACACCCCGTAAAAATTACCGAAACTCCCCTAAAATATGTCATGTGCACAATGCGTCTTCCAAAGCTATGATGGGAAATCCGCGGTCAGAGTTGCAATCAGCGCGAAAATTCGAGTCAAAAAGTGATCTCGACCTGATTTTAGAGCAACCGGGTCGAAAAATAAAATTCTCAATTTTTTCCCAAAACAGTGTTGAACTGGTGCGACGCGGAGGGGGAATGAAGACATACTTGGATTTTTTTTATTTTCGACGAGAATTTCATTTTTCCAGAAAATGCTAAATAATACTGGTCCGTGCCCCTGGCGCGACGCAGATTAGTGCATTTTTTAAAAAAAATTATTTTATTACGGGAAGGGCTTTTTGGGTATTCCTAAGTCCTAAAACATGTTTAAAAATCGTTTATTATTGATTAAGGGTTTCAAAAACCCATTTTTCTCTTAAGTTCTACATGAGAGTTCCTGAGAGAAGAAAATCAAAGAGTGGAAGGTTTCAAGTTCGGGTGTGAATTCTCAGAGGAAAGCTCGATTATTCTTCAGTCCAGGTATGTAAAAGCTACCCAGAACATGGAATTATTCTTCCATGTGCCCCAATGTATAGATTAGGTTGGTAGTTGATAGTTGATATGTTATGAGTTGAGATTCTTGAAGAATTTCTTGATATTTATCTTTAATTCTTATATATTATCTTAAATTGATGATCATCATACTTTAAACTGCTGGTTAGATGTATTATTGACTAATTATATGCTCATTCTAGATGATTTTCCTTGTTAAAGACAACTATAATGAACTTAGGGTGATGTCTAGAGCCTTGACTGTTTATGAATATGTTGATTGCTGTAGTCTGAGTTTTGAGATGGGTATTGTGATGGCTGAGGTAGATGAAGTTGATATTATTGAGGTTTAAATGAGATTGAGATAGAGTTTGAAAGGAAGAATCTATTCCTTGAGTTGATAGAATTATAGATGAGATGAGGTCCCTGCCTGAAGGGAGGTTGGATGTAACCAGTCTGACACTGATAGACTTATGAGCATGTCGAGTCCTGGGAGGAATATTTTCATTGAAATGGGTAATAGTAAGTTCCACTCGTACTCATTAACTACATGCCCAGCATAAGAGAGGATTGGACCGTGAAAGTGGATGCTTCCTTTGTTCCACAGAGGACTTGATAGACTTCTTTGGGATCCCTGACAGACTCATCCTTTACCCCGAAAAAGTACTGGATGGATGTGGCAATGACATCTCATCGTTGTATCATCACTGGCTCATAGGTGGTAGTTGTCGATTATAGAAACTCCAGATAGGTTTCCTGTTGATAGTACTCTGAGGTTGATGTGATTGTGTGATGACTTGATGGATAGTGAGGTGATAGAGTCCTGTCCTTTACTCTGAGTTGAGGATGAGTGATCAATGAACTGATGTCATTATCTCTATTGTTTACTTTAGCCCGTTTTACATACAGTATATTCCACGTACTAATGCTCGTTTGGCGCTGCATCATTTTATGATGTAGATTTTGTAGACAAAGGACTTCAGCAGGCTAATCATTAAGGTTCGCAGATTCCCACCCAGAGACTTGGTGAGTCCACCCTTGCTTTCGAAGGACATATTTATTCATTGCATCTATTTTTATTCATTTCACTAGACTGTGGTAGTCATGGCCTATCATGGTACCTTTTTATATGATAGCTATAGAGGCTTCATAGACATTTACTGATTGTTGATGTCGGGATTGACTATTTCCCATTCCTTATTTCTATTGAGTTGCTTTTCTTCATACTCTATATGATAGTCATTGTGATAGCCCACTGATAGTTCGTTATTTTCTTTATGTCTTCTGCATATGAGTTGATTGAACGTGTAACACCCCATTAAATTTCCAAAACGCTCCTAAAATGTATCATGCGCACAATGCATCTTCCAAAGCTCCGATGGAAAATTCGAGATCGGATTTGCGATCAGCACAAAAAATCAAGTCGAAAAATGATCTCGACCCGATTTAAGAGCAACCGAGTCGAAAAAATAATTTTTCTCTTTGGGACAAAAACAGTGTTGAATCCGTTCCCCTGGCGTGACATGGAGGGGGCGCAGACTTACACTTATTTTTTTATAAATTTTTTATGGGAATTAAATTTCTCAAAAGATTTCAAAAATGTACTGGTCCGTGCGCGGACTAGTATACCTCTTTTCAAACTTTTTGTTTTGACTTTGGGAAGGGCATTTTGGTCCTTTCCAACCTATTCTTATGTCCCAAAAATGTATTTCTAAGCTAAATCCATACGAAAGTTTTTGAAAACCCATTATTTTCTAAGTTTTCAACGAAAGTTCTGAGAGAGGAGAAGAACGGAGAGTTGAGGGTTTTACTGTTCCAGTGCAAATTGTTGAAAGGAAGTGGGAAATTGCTCATCCTAGGTATGTAAAGGCTACCCAGAACATGAAATTGTTCTTCTATGTTCCCAATGTACAGCTTAGATTGATAGTTGATTGTTGATGAGACTAGAGTTTAAAATTCTTGAATGTTTTCTTGAAATTTATTTTAAGTATTATATATTATGTTAAATTGATAATCATCATATTTACTAAATTGTTTACATGTATTATTATGAGATTATACAACTACCCTATGTGAATTCTCTGTTAAAAACTTCAAGAATGAACTTAGGGGTAATATCTAGAGCCTTGATTGTCTGAATGTGATTATTGTTGGAGTCTGAGTCCTGGGATGCGTGTATTGATGACTGCATTAGATGTAATTAGTATATTAGAGTTGAATGAGGATTGAACCTTAGCTTGAAATAATTGTCCTACTTTTTGAGTTGGTAGAATGATAGACAAGATGAGGACCCTGCCTGAGAGGGGGGTTGGCTGTATAACCAGTCTGCCCTTGATAGACTTATAAACATATTGAGTGCTGGGAGAAGTATTAGCACCGAAATGGGTAAGACTGAGTCCCACTCGCACTCATAAACTACGTGGCCAACGTAGGAGAGGATTGGACCACGAAAAAGGATGTTTCCTTTGTCCCGCAGAGGACTTGATAGACTTCTTTAGGATCCCTGACAGACTCATCCTTTACCCCGGCAAGGCACTGGACGGATGTGGCAACGACATCTCTTCGTTGTATCACTACCGGCTCATAGGTGGTGGTTGTCGGTTATAGAAACTCCCAGATAGGTTCTTTGTTGATAGAATTTGGACGTTGATGTGATTGTATGGTGTCTTGATGGATAGTGAAGTGATAGAGTCCTATCCTTTATTTTGAGTTGAGGATGAGTGATTGATGAGTTGATGTTATTCATACATTGTTTACTTTAGCTCGTTTTACATACAGTACATTCCATATACTAACGCCCTTTTGGCGCAGCATCATTTTATGATGCAGATTCTGTAGACAGAGGACTTCAGCAGGCTAATCGCAGAGGTTCACAGATTCCGACAGATACTTGGTGAGTACTCCCTTGCTTTTAGAGAAAATGTTTATCTTTTTCATTTATGTTGACTTATTTCATTAGACTGTGCTAACCATGGCCTGTCATGGTACCTTGTTAGAGGAAAGTTATAGAGGCTTCATAGACATAGACAGTTGATAGTTGACGTCGGGATTGACTTTTTGCCGACTCCTTATTTCTGTTGAGTTGCACTTATTGTACTTTTTATGATAGTGACTGTGATAGCCCACTATTAGTTTATTATTTTCTTATATCTTCCGCTATTGAACTGATTAAATGAATTCAATGAGACTAGATGGTCCGCTTAGGGACTAGCAATAGTCTTCGAGTGCCAGTTACACCTAAAGTACCCTCCCAGGGCTTGAAAAACTTGGTATCAGAGCACAGAGTTCGAGTGTCCTAGGGAGTCTATGAAGTTTTGTCTCGTAGAGTCTTTTTTATGGGTATGTTATGCACCACAATTCATAAGCAGGAGGCTATAGGACATTAGGAAGTGTTACCCTTCTTCTATGATCTAAGTTCGTTCGATAGAGTTTAACTTTGTGAAATCTTGTTTTAACTCGTGTGTTCCACGCTTATAGAAAATCCTGCCAAAGAGAACAGCTACTCAGAGAGATGCCCCAGCCCCAATTGCTGAGAACACCCAATCGGAGGCTCTAGTTCAGCTTGAGGCTAGGAGATGGGGATGCCCTACTAGTACTGTTGAGGTCCCACAGGTGCCCTCTGCTCAGCCCCAGCCAGCTCCCACTACCGAGGCAGAATTTAGGGGAGTCATCACCATGCTGACTCAGTTGGTGGCTTCCCAAGGTAATAGCCAAGGTTCTCAAGCTCCTAGTTCTAGCTCATAGGAGTCCTCAACTGTAAACAGCCTTAGAGACTTCTTGAGGATGAACCCATTAGTGTATACGGGATCGAAGGTGGAGAAGGACCCACAGAATTTTATTGATGAGATGTACAAGGTTCTGAAAGCTATGCATGCGGATGAGATTGGGAGAGTTGAGCTTGTGTACTACCAGATGAAGGACGTGGCTAATGTGTGGTACAAGAAGTGGGAGGAGAGTAGAGGTGAAGATGTGGAGCCTCCAGCATGGGAGGAGTTTGAGACCGCCCTCTTGATCACTTCTTTTCTCGAGAGTTGAGGGAGGCGAAGGTGGATGAGTTCATGAATGTAAAACAGGGAGGTATGACTTTGAAGGAGTATAGCCTTAAGTTTATTAACCTATCAAAGTATGCTCCAGAGATGGTGAAAGACATGAGGGTAAGAATAAGGAAGTTTGTGTCTGGCCTGGCCTGACATGTGCAGAAGGAGTGTAAGGCTGCTTTGTTGATTCCTGGCACGGACATCTCCGGACCTATGGTATATGCCCAATACACAGAGGAGGATAAGAAGAAAGATATAGAAGAGTATATGAACAGAAAGGCAAAGTCAGGAGGACATGAGCCTAGCCCGAAGAGACAAAATAGGGGCGATAAGTCCTATTTTCAAAAGAGGTCATCACATCATGCACCATTTGTAGCGTGTGCGCCTATGGTGCCAAACAGGTATGATTAGAAATCTCATGGTTATCAGAATTTCAGGACTCCGGGCGCTTAGTCTCAGGCCAATGTGACCCAAGGTACGAGGGGAAAGCCACCTTGCAGGAAGTGTGGTAAGCTTCATCTAGGTGAATGTCGTATGGGAAAGGATGTTTTCTATGTATGTGGTAAGGCTGGTCACTTCAGTTTTGAGAGCCTAAAGAGGAGACGAGATGAGGGGAGCAGCAGAGGTCAATCTTTCGCAGCATCCCTAACGGGCAACCAGCAGAGGGGTACTACTACTGGTGTAGGAGGCGGGATGAACTGCCTTTATGCTATGGGTAATCGACAGGATCAGGAGGCTGCACTAGATGTTGTTATAGGTGTACTTTGAGTCTTTACCTTTGATTGTTGTGCATTACTTGATCCAGGTGCCACCTTGTCTTTTGTGACTCCTTATGTAGCTAGTAAGTTTGGAATTCTTCCAGAGTGTTTTCTTGAACCTTTTGTTGTTTCTACTCCTACTAGTGTGTCTATGTTAGCTGAAAGAGTTTACTGAGATTGTGTGGTGTCTATTTATCATGGAGACACCTTAGCTGATTTGGTAGAGTTGGAGATAGTTGATTTCGATGTAATAATGGGCATGGATTGGCTTCATGCCTGTTATGATTCTATTGACTGTATAAGCCGGATTGTTAACTTTTCATTTCCTAATGAGACTGTCTTAGAGTGGAAAGGGAGTTTTGTTGCCCCTAAAATTCATCTCTTATCTTAGAGCTAGAAAGTTGATCCCCATGGGTTGTATTTACCACTTCGTGCAAGTTAAGTCTGATAATGTTGAATCTCCTACTCTTGAGTCAGTCCTGATTGTGAATGAGTTTTCTAACGTATTTCCTGATGATCATTGACTTTGGGATTGATGTTCTTCCCGAGACCAAACCAATTTCAATTCCACCCTATAGAATGGCCCCCGCAGAGTTGAAAGAATTGAAAGACTTTTTAGAGAAAGGTTTCATAAGCCCTAATGCCTCACCTTGGGGTGCTCCTATCCTATTCGTACATAAGAAAAATGGGTCGCTGAGAATGTGTATAGACTACTGGCAATTGAACAACGTTACCATAAAGAATAAGTATCCTCTTCCCAGAATAGATAATCTCTTTGACCAACTTCAGGGTGCTACTTGCTTCTCCAAGATAGACCTCAGATCGGGTTACCATTAGTTGAAGGTGAGGGAACGTGATACTCCTAAGACAGCCTTTAGGACATAGTATGGCCATTTTGAGTTCTTGGTTATGTCCTTTGGTTTGACAAATACACCTGTAGCTTTCATCGATTTGATAAATAGCATATTCAGACCGTATCTTGATATGTTTGATTGTGTTTATTGATGACATTCTGGTATATTCGAAGGATGAAGAAGAGCATGCTAATCACCTTAAAGTGGTTTTGCAAACATTCAAAGATCATGAGTTGTATGCGAAATTCTCCAAGTATGAGTTTTGGTTCAAGTCTGTAGCTTTTCTAGGCCATGTTATTTGCGGAGATGGTATACGAGTGGATACTCAGAAGATTGAGGCGGTGAAGAACTGGCCAAGACCATCTTCTCCAACAGAAATAAGAAGCTTCTTGGGTTTAGCAGGCTACTATCGCAGGTTTATTGAAGGCTTCTCTTCTCTGTCAGCCCCATTGACAAATATAACTCAGAAGAAGACCAAGTTCCAGTGGTCTGAGGCATGCGAAAAGAGTTTTCAGGAAGTGAAGAACAGATTGACTACAGCACTAGTGTTGACCTTGCCAGACGGGACGGGTAGTTCGTGATATACTGTGATGCATCCAGAGTTGGACTGGGTGTTGCTTCCCTAGCACAACAAGTGTATGTGGTCAACTCAAGTAATATAAGTGACTCTTTTTCAGAAGCCGGATGTCGAACCCAAAAGAATTGTCAATTAATTATTTACTAAGTATATTATTTCTAATTATTTATTTAAGCAGTGAACAATTAACCAAGAGAAAATATTTTTCTACACAATCAATGAAAGAATCGAACTAAGATTATGGTTTAGCTAATAGTCATGTTTAGCCTCAATTTCATCAAATTATTTGATTATCTAGTTGTTGATTCAAGGGTTAAAATTACCTGAACAAGGTTGCATGCCTTTGCCAGCCTACCGTTATTGATTGTCTAACTACATCATTGAGCGGGGATAGACACATCAATAAAAGTGCTTTAACGTTATCTTCCTATATTATGGACCAAACGAGGTGTAAGGGTAGTTGTCACAGGTCTCCCTTACATGAATCAATCTAGTTTCCTAGCCGAACAAGCTCCCTATACTACTGTGTTCTATTCATTCCAACATCTATCGAATCCAGAATGAACAACTAATTTACTCCCTAGTTGGTCAGACTCCAAAGTATAGATAAAAGCAATATAGGAACAACTAGTATGATAAACAAATATTTCGAATTAATAATGACTAAACAATCATCTTATTAAGTACCATAATCTTAGAACAAGAAATTTAACTCCATATAGACATGAAGAAATTACCACAAATCATTCAAAGATAAATGTAAAAATATTAATATTAGAGAAGAAAAGATGAAACCGAAATTCTCCGGCCTTCACGGCGGCTCTTATCTCTCTCTATGTCAAAATTTATGTAGAATCTAATTTTGTGGAATATTTATAGATATAGGAAAAAATCTCAAATAAAATAATTGAGTCCAAAATAAATTGAGATACTCAAATTCGGAACAAAAATTGGACAGTTTCACGCCAAACAGTATGTCGTCTTCAACAATTAGTTGCTGCCACATGTTACAGGCGTCAATTGCAATTAGAATTGTAATTGAAATCTGTCGCAATGCATATGTATAATAATATGTATTATTATATTCAATTTAATCCATTAAGCTGTCTGCTTGAATTTCCTTCTATAATCTTGCTTTTTTAATTTGTTTGAGCTCCAAATCTCTTTATTTATGCACCAATTTAATCCTACAAATAAAATACACAATTTAGCATAATCCATAAAATTTATGCTCAAAAAGGATAAATAAAAGTATTAAATATGAAGTAAATAATGACTAAAAATATGTATTTTTGACCTCACATCACTGGATTGTGTGCTTATGCAAAGAGGGAAAGTGATAGCTTATGATTCCAGAGAGCTTAAGATCCATGAGAAGAATTATCCGACTTATGATCTAGAGTTGGCAGCAGTGGTATTCGTACTTAAGATCTGGCGTCACTATTTGTATGGAGTGCATGTAGATGTGTTCTCTAACACAAGAGTTTCCATGGGTGAAACTAACTTCCACTTTTAAAGATATTCTCAAAAATAATAGTTTTAAGGTGCACTTACATATCTGGGAAAGAACTCTTGGAGAATTGAAGGAAGTTTCTGGAAGGCCCTAACCGTTCTTGATCTTACGCTTGAAATTTCTAGGGAGGGTTTTCTTGTTTTGAACGAATGAATAAAATAAGCGTTTTTGGACTTGACTTCATCTTAAACTGACTAGTTTAGGATTATGAATGGTGTGAAAGGTCGAAACTACCCCTTTCCATTAAAAGAAGAAAAATGGGTTCAATTTCCACTAGTGCGCGAGATTCCAGTTTTTTGTAAAATTCCAGATTTCGTTGAATTTCGAAAAAAACAAAAGTATGGTTCCGCATCTCTAGAGCGTCGCAGAAGGGGCGCGAAAACCACATTATTTTGCATTTTTTTGAAAAAAATAATTTGACTCGATCATGTTAAAATCAAGTCGAGACCATTTTTCGACTCAATTTTTAGTACTGATCGCAAATCCGGTCTCGGATTTGCAAACGGAGCATGGAAAGATGCGTTACATGCAAGGTCAATTCTAGGAGTATTTTGATCTTTTCACGGGGGTGTCAAACAAAATCTCAAATTGTGTATGTCATGTAAGCTAAACTCTCGATAATGAAGAATTCAATGCACATCAAAATATGAAAAGCTAAGTAACTTAAATTTAATCTTGAAAATAAAAGTGAAGAAACCTAGTTGTTTATGACATATAACATAAATTTTTATAGTCATAGTTAAATTGGTGAAAAGTAACTCAAATACAATAGAAAAAATATACAAAGACATAGGCGTAGAGTGTGAAGATAATATTTTGAAATAATTTTAATAATAAAAATGAAGCATTTAGATAATACACATATTATTGTTCATAAATTTTAAATTAAAGAGATATAAATAAGAGAATAATTTTTTAAAAAAAATTACGAGTAATCTATTTATACTACTAAGAAAAGTTCTTGGTTATATTAAATCAACTGCTAAGAAAATAAAAATCAACCTCGACGATCTTACAACTTTAAATAATGAATAATCTAATAAAGAAAAATTTAAAACATAAAAGTTATTTGATGATTATTGTCATGCCCGGAGCCTACAACCCGGATGTGATCGACACTCTGAAGTCATTTATGGTCCTAAGCGAACCACTTGGCCTACCTACTTACTCAGCGAAAGACTTAAACATTAGTGGAAAAGACCGTGAGAGTAACAACTAAGCAAGAATGATTTGCATAAACTGAATGTGAAAGTCCACAAGCAATAACTGAATAACTAGAACTAAAATACTAATGCATAATCTGTTTGAAAGGACTACTAGAACAGGCCCCAAGTAGCCAGAACTAAAATAAATGCTGAATTGAAATATAATAACTCAAAATTTCCTGACTGAGAAGAGGCCTCACCACAAGACTGGAAGCTGTCAAGTTCTCAACGAAGCGGCTGCTGAGGAACTCTGTCACCTACATTTGTATCATAAAACGATGCAGGTCCTAAGGACGTCAACACGTGAAATGTACAGTATGTAAGATGGACAAACAGTAACTTTGGGTAACATAACATTTCTCAAAAAGGATATAAACATAACTCATAATAAAGTAACAATTATAATAAATACTTTATATGCTAAAAGTAACATGCTGACAACTGGTAACTAAAATATAATCTCTTAGCTTGGGGAGTTTCTCTAACTGACAACCACCACTATGAGCTTCGTGGTGATACAGCGTCTTGCCCATGCTGCCAGATCCATCAAATATTTTGCCAAGGTAGGGGACGGAGAACTAGGGAAGTGGATCCATCCCAAAACTGGGCCATCTCAATGGCTAATGAGGAAGGTACTCTGGTACAATCCTATCCTATGCTGGCTACATAGTTTATGACTTCAAGTAATTAATTCTACTCTCACTCATATCGGTGCTCAATACTACTCCCAAAACACTTTTATATAGCTCATACTTAAAGACTTGGAATTCTCAAAATCTGATTTCTCGAGAAATTAGCCAACTTACTACTTAGCTTTCTCAACTGAATTCTTTAACTTGATCGAAAAAAAATATTTTCTCACACATTATTTAACATATAGGTTACTCAGCTATCAAATCCAAAATAGTTAAAGAAAAAGATTATTTAAGTCATCGCAAATCTATAGGCTTTATGGGTGTTCATGAAACCCACATGAAATTTACATGAACTCTTTCTTAACTATAAATCTTGGTGTCAATACTTTGCATAACAAGTAAAGAGTCAAGAATCATCATAATTTATCAAGAAGTTATACGTACAAATTGGAAATTTACCACACATCACAGAAATTACATGGATTTAGTACTTGAAACTTTCTTGGATGAAAACTTACTATTCTAAAATATTCTTAAAAAAATAGTTTTAGAGTGGCCTTACATACTGGGAATGACTTCTTGAGGAATTGGAAAGAATCCCTAAGCCCTACTATCGTTTTTGAGTTTCTTGAGCGTGAGTTCTTGAGAGAGTTTTCTTATTTTGAGAGAATGAAAGAGTAAAAATGCATTTTTGGACTAAATACGATTTAAAACTGCTTGGTTTAGGATTATGGGTGTGGGAAAAGTTGGAATTTCCCCTCCCTATTAAAAGAAGAAAATCAGCCTCCATTTGCACTAGTGCGCGACGCACACTAGTGTAAAATGGCCATTTTTAGCAGATTTTCCAGTTTCATCAAATTTTTGAAAAAATCCAAGTGTGGTTTCGCATTGCAGAAGGGGCACAGAAACCTTACTTTTTTTTGTTTTTTTAGAAAAAATAATTTGAGTTTTTTTGCGTTAAAGTCGAGTCGAGATCATTTTTCGACTCAATTTTTCGCACTGATCGCAAATTAGATCTCGGATTTGTAATCGAACGCGCAAGGTCAAATCTAGGGGTATTTTCATCTTTTCACCAGGTGTTATAATATCTCCCCCTTGGGATCATTCGTCCTTGAATGATAACCATACGAGCAAAACTAGCTCAAAACACGAGATTTTTGAACTTAACAAACCTAAATCTTCAAGGTGAATTATAGGAGTTTACCTTCAAGATCTTCATCTAGGCTAACTAACAAGTGTGGATACTTATCCTTCATATCTTCCTCTGCCTTTTATGTAGCTTCCTCCATGAATTTATTCCTCCATAGAATCTTCACTGAAGCGGTCTCCTTGGTCCTCAATTTACGAACTTGTCGGTCTAATATTTGCACCAGAATCTATTCATATGACAAATTGTCCTTAATCCCAACACTTTCAACTGGGACAAACAGAGAGGGATTTCCCAAGCAATTCTTAAGGATGAAAATATGAAATACCGGATGTATAGCACTTAATTCTATTGGTAACTCTAACTTGTAAGCAACGCTACCCACAAGATCCGATAAGGACTAATATTTCGTGGGTTGAGCTTCCCTTTCTTCCCGAATCTCATAACTCCCTTCATTGGAGATACCTTCAAGTACACCGAATCGCCTACCTCAAACTCCAAGTCTCTTCTTCTAACATTTGTGTAGGACTTTTGTGGGCTCTGAGCTGTCTTGAGCCTCTCCTAGATAACCTTCATTTTTTCCATAGCCTGAAGGACTAGATCAGATCCTATCAATCCTGCCTCAACAACTTCAAATCATCCTATGGGTGATTTACACCTCCTCCCATAAAGAGTCTCATACAGTGCCATCTGTATGCTGGCCTGGCCTGAAAGTTATTATTATAAGAGAACTCAATCAAAGGTAAATGATCATCTCAGTTACCTTTAAAGTCTATCACACACACCCTCAACATATCTTCCAAGGTCTGTATAGTCCACTCTGCTTGCCCGTCTATCTGTGGATGGAAAGCAGTTCACCTTCGTACCAAGCCCCATCTGAAAGGATTTCCAAAACTGTGCTACAAACTGAGCTCCTCTGTCTGAAATAATGGATGTAGGGATCTCGTACAGCCTAACAACCTCTTTAAGATAAAGTCTGGCATAATTCTCAGTTGTATCAGTCGTCTTGACAGGTAGAAAGTGAGTTGACTTGGTCATTTATCTACTATGACCTATATCGAATCATGCTAAATACGGGATCGAGGTAAGCCTGTTATGAAGTCCATGATAATCATCTCCCATTTCCATTCTTGAATCTCTATGTTCTAGGCTACACCACGAGGCCTATGGTGCTCAACTTTAACTTGTTGGCAATATAGGTATCTAGACACGAACTCTGCAATGTCCTTCTTCATACCACCCCACCAATAGATTTCTCGCAAATCCCTATACATCTTTGCTGCACCAGGGTGGATAGAGTATGTGGTATTATTAGCCTCAACCAAGATCCTATCTCTAAGGCCGTCAACACTTGGCACACACAATCTACTTGGTATCTCAGGACACTATCTCTCCCTTTTGAGAACACTAATACTTTCTGCTTCTGAACATATTCTTTCAATTGGAGAAGAATGGGGTCCCTGTCTTGTTTTTCTTTCACTTCTACCACCAAGGATGACTCTGACCCATTTCTGACAGTGGCCCCACCTTTGTCAGAATCTTCAATATGCACCCCCAAATGGGCTAGTATGTGAACCTCCTTATCTAACTCTGTCTTTTCATCCTCAATATAAGTTGTGCTTCCCATGGTCACCCAGCTAAAAGCATTAGCAACTACATTATCTTTACCTGGATGATAGAGGATACTCATATCATAGTCTTTTAGCAGCTCCAACCACCTCCTTTGTCTCAAATTCAGCTCTTTCTAGACAAACACATACTCCAAGCTCTTATGGTTTGTGAATACATCCACGCGCCCACCATATAGATAGTATCTCCAGATTTTCAGAGCAAACACCTCCGCAGCAAGCTCAAGATCATGAGTTGGTTAATTCTTTTCATGAATCATGAGCTATCTGGAGGCATAAGTTATCACCTTGCCTCTATGCATTAATACACAGCCCAAGACAACTTTGGATGCATCACAATATAATATGAAATCGTCAACTGCATCTGGTAGGGATAAGACTAGGGTTGTGGTCAGCCTAGTTTTAAACCCTTGGAAACTCTTCTCACAAGCTTCCGACCACTCTTTTTCTGAGTCAGCTTAGTCAAGGGAGCTGTGATAGAAGAAAACCCTTTTATGAATGGTCTGTAGTAACCCGGCAAGCCCAAGAAACTCCTTATCTCTGTGGGAGTTGTGGGCCTTGGCCAATTCCTTACTGCCTTTATCTTTTAGGAATCAACCTGGATACCTTTACTAGACACAATATGCCCCAGAAACGCCACAGATGCCAACCAAAACTCACACTTAGAAAATTTAGTATATACCTATTGATCTTTAAGGGTCTGAAGGATAACTCTAAGATGGTTTGCATGATCCTTCTTATTATGGGAGTAGATCAGGATATCATCTATGAACACAATAACGAACACATCTAGGTATGGCCTCAACACTCTGTCCATAAGATCCATGAAAGCTACTGGTGCATTTGTCAGCCCGAAGGAGATGACCAAAACTTATAACGAACATAGTGGGTTCTGAAAGTTGTCTTAGGAATGTCTCTCTCTCTAACTTTAAGTTGAAGAAACCCAGATCTGAGATCTATCTTGAAAATAGGTAGCACCCTGAAGTTAGTCAAATAAGTCATCAATTTTGGGAAGAGGATTCTTAATAGTGACCTTGTTCAACTAACGGTAATCTATGCACATCTATAGAGAACCATCCTTTTTACTCATGAAAAGAACTGGAGCACCCCACGGTGAGACGCTTGGTCTAATGAAACCCTTATCTAAGAGATCTTTCAGCTGCAACTTTAACTGTTTTAGCTCCAAAGAAGCCATACGGTATGGAGGGATGGATATAGGTTGAGTATCTGGAAGAGTATCTATCCCAAAGTCTATCTCCCTATCACGAGAGACCCCGGGAAGATCCTCAGGGAAGACTTCTGGGAACTCATTCACGATTGGGACAGACTGAAGAGATGGTGCCTCGGCACGAGAATCCAAAACTCTGACTATGTGGTATATACACCCTATGGAAATTAACTTTCTGGCTTTGAGATATGAGACAAATTGAACCTTAGGGAAAACTGAGCTGCCCCTCCATTCTAAGACTAGTTCATTAGGAAACTGAAACTTGACAACTTTGGTTTTGCAATCTACAGAGGCATACCCAGCATACAGCTAATCCATGCCTAGGATGACATCAAACTCTACCATGTCTAACTCCACCAGATCAGCTACAATAGTCTTATGATAAATGGAGTCTGGATAGCCCCTATAGATTCTTTGGGCTAAGATAGACTCTCCGGTAGGAGTAGAAACACTGAAAGGTTCAAGAAGGCATTCTGGATTGACCCCAAACTTTACAGCTACATATGGGGTTACAAAAGACAATGTGGCTCCTGGGTCTAATAATGCATAAACATCATAAGTAAAGATTTTGAGCATACCCGTAACCATATCTGATGAGTTCTACTGCCCCTGTCTGGTGCCCATGGCATACAAGCAGTTTGTGCCCCCTGCTTGTCCCTGCTGTAGTACCTTTGTGAGGTGGCCTACTCTGTGGTGCTAAAGAAACTGTCTGTGATTTGGCATCTCTCATATTCTGCTTTCCCATAGGGCAATCCTTCAAGAAATGCCCCACCTGACCACATTTGAAACAACCATTTGTGCCCATAAGGCACTCTCCTGGATGAGACCTACCATACTTACCACAAGTAGGACAACGGTTTGATCGTTGAGCTATGCTACCCTGTGACTGGATGCCCGAAACCTGCGGCGCTGTGATCCCTGCTCATTCTTGACCCTCGGTGCAGGTGCACTAGCGGATGAAGGTGCTGGTCCGGCTGTCTTAGGCTAGAAAGATGAGTGACCTCCACCCCCAGTCCCTCTCTTGCCTTTCTCCTGGCCAGATGTCTTGGTACTCTTGCTCCTGAAATCCTCCCTATCCTATATCTTCTCCTTCTCTACCTGCTGCACATATGTCATCACACGGGCTATATCCATATCCCCAATCAACATCGCATTTCTGCCCTCTCTTTTAGTCATTCGTGAGAGCCCGGACACGAAGAAATCTATCCTAGCATGCATGTCTGCCACTATAGCCAGAGCGTAACGGGACAGCTAAGTAAACTTGAGGCTGCACTCCCCTACACTCATATTTTCCTGCTTCAAATTTAGGAACTCCCTTACCTTAGCCTGCCTCATCTTCCTAGGAAAGTACTATCCCAAAAAGGCCTCCTCAAACACCAAAGAACTAATAGTTGGCACCCCATTTGCCTTGCTTACTTTCTACTGATTGAACCAGAGTCTAGCTACCCCCTTGAGCTGGCAGGCAGCCAACTCAACCCGCTCAGCATCACCTATACGCATCACCTGAAACACATTCTGGAGCTCCTCAATGAAGTTCTCAGGATCCTCCTTCATATTGGACCCTGTGATTTCTAGTGGGTTCATCTTCAGAAACTCCCTAACTCTGGCGGTATCGACCTGTCATTTCTGCCATCTCCCTGGCGACCTCCCTGAGTAGTGACTGCCTGAGCCAAGGTCTGAATGTCCTGGAGAAGCTCAGCATTGGTGATGTCTGCCTGTTGTGGCTGCTCCACAGGCACAGCTGGACCTCTAGGTTGTCACGCCCCGAGCCTACATCCTGGACGTGGCCGGCACTCAGAAACCATTGTTGATTCCTAAGCGAACCACTTGGCTCAACTCACTTATTCAATTAGTGAAAGATTTAATAAAACAAGAGAAAGTACCCAAGTGGACATGCAAATTCTCATATAAAATAATTTTATATCTTGTATTAAAATAACTCAATGTTTCAATTGAAATAAATAATAATAGTTTTTCAAAATTGACTCTGAAAGTAAAGACGGACTCTACTATTCTCTATCAAACTCAATCTATGAAGTCTTTATCAACTCATAAGAAGGTGCCAAGACATGTTCAAGGCTATCTCAGGACAATTAAAAAAAAAGAATGAACTAAAAGAAAAGGGTTCCTCCGAAAGTAAGGAGGTCTCACCACTGTCTGCGACTGAATAAATCTTTAACGAAGTGCTTGTTGAGGATCTCTAAAACCTGTACCTGCATCATAAAATGATGCAGTGCCAAGTGGCATCAGTACGTGGAATGTACGGTATGTAAGATAGCCAAAAAGGATTAAGAACTGGATACACACTTTAAAATTGAACTTTGAGATAGCTTAATTGACAAAAGTATATCATGCAAGTAAAACATATGTTCTTTTAACTTGTTTAAAAGTGCAACTTAATATAAAGAAATACTGACTTTAATGCATTAATGAACACAACTCATATAAAAATTATGATACTCAAATACCTAGCTCTGCAAATAGCTCAACTTAATTAAATATGCAATATAATAAAAAGAAATACTTTAATAAAGAAATAATAAATCTCAGTGCATAAAATAATAAACTTTACTTCTTGGGGAGTTTCTCTAACCGACAACCATCACTATAAGCTTCATGATGATACAACATCTTGCCCACCTGCCAGAGCTACTCCATACTTTGACGGGTAAGGAACGAAAACTAGAGGAGTGGATCCATCCCAAAACTGGGCCATCTCGGTGGCGAGTGAGGAGTTATATCTTGGTACAATCCTATCCTACGCTGGCTACATAGTTTATGAGTTCAAGTTATTATTATTACTCTCACTCATATCGGTGCTCAATACTACTCCCAGTATTATTAATTATATGCTCATAATTAAAAGAATATTCTTATTCAAAGTATTACTTTCTTCTCTTTGGGACTTAGCCCAACTTAACATTCTTTTAGCTTTTCTCAAAATTGTCTAAAGTCATAGGCTTCAAACTTTACTATTCATAAAATACTGATACTAATACTTTTCTTAAGTTTAAAGCAAGATATCAAGATTCATAGATTTTTGTAGTAACTTTGGGGTTTGACTAGTTTAACAATAAGAAGTCATGCTTAAGACCCCAATTTAATAGAAAAATTTAGTAAATCTCATGCTTTTCTTTAAAACTCATTAAATCATGCATTATCTCATCAAAATGTGTTCCTTAAAATATAACTCTTTGGACTCAATAAAATACATATATAATATTAGTTTAAATTACTCTTTCATCAATGCATAGAAAAGTCATCATCTTTACTAGAACATGCAAAATCTTTATTCAAAATACTTGTTTAATCCATGAAAAATCATCAATCTCAATATCATAAATTGTCTAGGAAAGTCATGATCATCAACTTTATTATGGTTCATGGAGAAGTATCCACAAACAAAAATTTTAACAATATAAAATATAAAAATAATAACGATCTCAGTGCGTAAATATATCTAACTCAATGGAAGAGAAATTAACTCATTTAGAATTCAAGACTTAGGGTACTTGAACTCAATTATAGAAAATTAACATATAGGGCGCGTGGATGAACTCAATCCAACGCTATGAGTAGCCTTACATGGCTGAAAAGTTGACATTACCATCAAAATTTGACGAGTACTATCTTGCTTGGAGAAAATTCTTAATCTTGGTAGTTCTTTTAAAGTGAAAGAACTCGGAAGGACGTTGGTTGAAGGAATTCTCTTTGATTCTTGAGTTCTTGACTTAGAATCTTTAGAGTTTTTGATGAAAAACCATACATTCTTGAAAAAGAAGAATCAAGAAATCCTTTCTTGGGATTCTTGAATTCGTCTTCTTAAAATCCTAGGTAATGATTTAAGATTCTATTAGAGATTCATGAATAGATAAAGAAATTTAGGTGAGCGTTTATGTTTAGGAATGAAAGAGAGGGTTTTTGGTTATGAAAACTGACGTTTTATGCGTTTTGGGACATTAAATAGACTCCCAAATGTCTTAGCATAAATGTACCCTCAAAGTAAAATAAGAAAACGTCATTTAGTGTATCCATAAATGCTCTGCATTGGGTCCACAATGCGGAGCCATCGCGGATCTTTGAACAGCTCTGCAGGTCTTCAGTAAAATGGTCATAACTTTCTACTCCAAACTCTTATTAAGGCAAAATTGAATGCTTGGAAAGCTAATTCTAATATCTTCGATTTGATATATTATGGGTCACCTAACTCATTGTACTTTAGGAGATATGGTTATTTGAAGTTGACCCTTCTATCGACTTATATGAAAACTTAGTTGCTAGAAATTCTTTGGACTTGGCTTGATGTAAAATATATCTTATGACTCTAAATCACATTTAATATACTTTATATATTAAGGAATTGATCCTAGCATGTATATACAATCTAAAAGTCATTGGTCCATCTAATTTTTATAAAATCTTACGTTAGAAATCAAACGCTAAGAAAGTTTTTAGCTTAACTTCGTACGAGAGGGTTTGTGTAATCTTAGATCATCTCCAATTCTATTCCCACATTAAGAAATTGAATTTAACACTTATACTTAACTAAGAATCATTAACTAAAATCCCATATCATATGAAGGATGGCTCAGTGTCACCTTTACAAAAATTAGGGTGTTACATAGGTTCCTCAGGAATTCGACGAGGCTGGTTTATGTTTCTCCTGGCTGGTCGCCCTCTACCCCTTACTGGTCCCTTAGCTCTGTGAGGAGCCATTATCTGAAAAACATGGTGTCAATGCACGAGTTAGAAGGGACTTCACAGAGATACACTCTGAAGCACGAGACAATGAATAACAAGTAACAATGACACTTCCTAATGTCCCATAGCCTCCCTATTATAGATATAGTGCGCTTCACACCATAATACGGACTCAACTAGACACGATTCCATAGACTCCCTAGGACTCTTAAACTCTGTGCTCTGATACCAAGTTTTCACACTCCAAGCCTACAGCCTGGACGTGGCCGGCACTTGGATTTTTGGTCCTAAGTGAACCACTTGGCCTGGCTACTTACTCAGTGAAAGACTTAAATATTTGTGGAAAAGACCGTAAGAGTAACAACTAAGAAAGAATGATTTGCGTAAACTGAATGTGAAAGTCCACTAGCCATAACTGAATAACTAGAACTAAAATATTGATGCATAATCTATAGAACCTCTATTGAAACTGTCAGAAAGGACTACTGGGATAGGCCCCAAGTATCCAGAACTAAAATAAATGCTGAATTGAAATATAATAACTCAAGAGCCCCTGACTGAGAAGAGGCCTCACCACAAGACTGGAAGCTGTCAAGTTCTCAACGAAGCTGCTGAGGAACTCTGTCACATGCGCCTGCATCATAAAATGATGCAGGTCCTAAGAACGTCAATACGTGGAATATACGGTATGTAAGATGGCCAAAACAGTAACTCGGGATAACATAACATTTCTCAAAAAGGATATAAATATAAATCATAATAAAGTAAAAATAATAATAAATACTTTATATGCTGAAAGTAACATGCTGAAAACTGGTAAGTAAAACAAAATCTCTTAGCTTGGGGAGTTTCTCTAACCAAAAACCACCACTATGAGCTTCGTGGTGATACAGCGTCTTGCCCACACTGTCAGAGCCGTTCTGTACTTTCCCGGGGTAGGAAAAGAAAAACTAGGGGAGTGGATCCATCCCAAAAATGGGCCATCTTAGTGGCTAATGAGGAAGGTACCTTGGTATAATCCTATCCTATGTTGGCTACATAGTTTATGAGTTCAAGTAATTAATTCTACTCTCACTCATATCGGTGCTCAATACTACTTCCAAAACACTTTTATATAGCTCATACTTAAAGACTTGGAATTCTTAAAATCTAATTTCTCGGGAACTTAGCTCAACTTACTACGTAGCTTTCTCAATTGAATACTTTAACTTGACTAAAAACTAATATCTTCTCACATATTCTTGAACATATATGTTACTCAGTTATCATACCCAAAATAGTTCAAGAAAAAGATTATTTAAGTCATCTCGAATCTATAGGCTTTATGGGTGTTCCTGAAACCCATATGAAATTCATAGGAACTCTTTCTTAACTATAAATCTTGGTGTCAATACTTTGTATAACATGTAAAGATTCAAGAATCATCATAATTTATCAAGAAGCTATACATACAAATTGCAAATTTACCATACTTCACAGAAATTACATGGATTTAGTACTTGAAACTTTCTTGGATGAAAACTAACTTACTTAAATATTCTCAAAAGAAATTATTTACGAGTGGCCTTACATACCTGGGAATGACTTCTTGAGGAATTGGAAAGAATCCATAAGCTCTACTATCGTTCTTGAATATCTTGAGCGTGAGTTCTTGAGAGGGTTTTCTTGTTTTGAGAGAATGAAAGAGTAAAATTGTGTTTTTTGACTAAATACGACTTAAAACTACTTAGTTTAGGATTATGAGATGTGGAAAAGATCGGAATTGCCCCTCCCCTTTAAAAGAAGAAAATCGGCCTCCATTTTCACTAGTGCGCGACGTGCACTAGTGTAAAATGGCCATTTTCGTGAATTTTTCAATTTCGTCAAATTTTCGGAAAAACCCAAGTGTGGTTCCGCGTCCCTAGCACATTGCGAAAGTGCGCAGAAACCTAATTGTTTTTTATTTTTTTGAAAAAAATAATTCAAGTTTTTTCTCGTTAAAGTCGAGTCGAGATCATTTTTGACTCAGTTTTTCGCACTGATCACAAATTCAGTCTCGGATTTGCAATGGGAGCATGGGAAGACAGTTATGCGCATGGTCAAATCTAGGGGTATTTTTGTCTTTTTATTGGGTGTTACAATATCTTTCCCTTGAGATCATTTTGTCACAACCCCAAAACATGAGTCATGATGACACCTATACACCAGCTAGATAGGTAAGCCAACCCAATAAGTACAAATTCCATGTAATAAATAAAGTAGAAGATAGTAACAAATGAATATCCTTGACAATAAGTCCCTTATAAGTACGAAATGTGGAAAGCTAAATACCACCCAAGATTTGGTGTCATAAGTACAAGAGCATCCAAAACTGTGATGAAAGTCTAAAACTAAGACAGCGAGTCTAAACATAAGAAATATCGTGTCTGAATATGAAAAACAGAATGACTAATGAGATAGAGGGAGGTGTGGACTGCAGAATAGTCAAGCAGCTCACCATAACTGTTAATCCAAGCTTGGACTCAAACAGCTCCACAGGATGAGTTCGTACTCGGAATTGAATTTGCACCACAAAAAGAGTGCAACAAGTATAGTATGAGTACGAAACCACATGTACCTAGTATGTCTCATTGACCAACAATGAAGAAGCAGTGACCGGAGTATATATATACAGTATTTGTATACAAACTGTAGCAAGTATACAATATTTGTAAAACGTCAGAACGTTCTCAATCTATCAAGTATACAATATTTGTAAATAAACTGATTTATGGACATCTAAATTGCTATATTTTTATCTCAAACTCCAAAAATTGAATCATAATTAAAGAAATTCAAAACACGATCAAATACCCAATCCATAACTTTAAGCACAATGTTTCCATCTCAAACTCCTTCTAATTACATCCCCTCGTCACTATTCATTATACCATGAATTAACTCGTAATTAACCTATAACTATCATTGATATATGTATTGTCAACACGTACAGCAAGTGAAAAGTTCCAAATTAGAGACTTGCAATGTGTGCAGTAAAGAAGGAATTCTAATCTTGGAAATAACTTGCAACCTGTAAACATTAAAAATTCCAAATAGAATCTTTTCTTGGCTTCACTTTGTTGCTACAGGATATTCTATGATAATAATGATCCTAATTGGACCAACCAACCAGTGACGCCCCCACATACAACAACATCCACTTTGATAATTTAATTCTTTCACCCATAACATAACATACTCCTTTTCTCGAAGCAGTGCACAACCTTTTTTTATGTTATGTTATTAACACGGGTGATATACTTCTTAAATTGAAAAAAATCAAGAATTACAACTCACCTGCAACGTTTCTTCTCTTTTGCCAAAGCCACAGGAACTCCCTTCTCTATTCCCTTTTCTTTTCTTAATTATGAAAGACAACTTAAAATCCCAAAACTATTTTATCCCGCTAATCTATTCTAATATATAGGTCAAGTGACTTAGGGTTAAAAGAAAAATTCTTTTATCACCCCATAAGTTAATTATTTGACATTATTAGTCCATTAGAATAATTATAGTCACCAAATATCATTGATAGTTTTCGAAAAGGATTCTTTAAGAAAGAAAATAATTCTAGTGCTCCAAACGACTTAACGAGTCGTTACATCATCTATCACTTAAACAAACGTTCGTCCTCAAATGATAAAAGAATAGAATGCACCTGAACGCTCAAAAAGTTGAGGGTATCGCCTGTGCATATCTAACTCGGCCTCCCAAGTAGCCTCCTCAACTGGACAATACTTCCATTGAACCTTCACGGAAGCAATCTCTTTTGACCTCAACTTTCGAATGTGTCTATCCAAGATAGTTATCAGCTCCTCCTCATAAGTTAAATTCTTGTCAAGTAACACTGAATCCCATTGGATCACATAGGCACCATCCCCATGATACTTCTTTTGCGTCGAGATAAGAAATACAGGGTAAACACCAAACAATGCAGGTGGCAAAGCCAACTGGTACGCAACCTCACCAATACGCTCAACAATCTCAAAAGGTCCAATGTACCTTGGGCTCGACTTACCCTTCCTCCCAAATCTCATCACACCCTTTATGGGTGAAACCTTCAAAAGAACCCTCTCTCCAACCATGGTCTCCAAATCGCGAAGCTTTCTATCTGCATAACTTTTTTGCCTACTCTAAGCTATAAGAAGCCTATCTTGAATCAATTTGACCTTGTCCAAGGACTCCCTCAGTAAATCTGTACCCCATGGCCTAACCTCGAATGCATCAAACCAACCAACAGAAGATCGACACCTCCTACCATACAATGCCTCAAATGGTGCCATCTGAATGCTCGACTGGTAACTATTATTGTATGAAAACTCTGCCAAAGGTTAAAAAATTGATCCCAATGACCATCAAAGTCAATAACACAAGCTCGCAACATATCCTTAAGAACCTGAATAGTACGCTCAGACTGACCACTAGTCTGAGAGTGAAAGGTTGTACTAAGATCCACTCGAGTACCCATCTCCTTCTGCATAGACCGCCAAAAGTGAGAGGTAAATTCTATACCACGATCTGAAATGATAGAAATAGGTGCCCCATGCAAGTGAACTACCTCCCTAATATAGATCTTGCTAACTTTTCTGAATTATAACTAGTCTGGACTGGTATAAAGTGTGCAGACTTGGTCAATCGATCCACAATAACCCATATGGCATCAAACTTACCCAACGTTCGTGGTAACCCCACCACAAAGTCCATAGCAATACGCTCCCACTTCCACTCAAGTATGGGCATCCTCTAAGTCACACCTCCTGGCTTTTGGTGTTCATACTTCACTTGCTGACAGTTCAAACAGTGAGACATAAAATCTACTATGTCTCTCTTCATACGACACCACCAATAATGCTGCTTCAAGTCACGATGCATCTTAGTAGCCCCCGGATGAATAGAATACCTTGAACTATGGGCCCCCTCCATAGTCTACCTAGTCAAATCACCAGTATAAGGAACACAAATACGACCTTTTCTCCTCAAAACTCCCTCACTATCAAGCATTGCCTCCTTGGCTTCGCCTTTTAACACCTTGTCTCGGATTTTACGTAAATTATCATCATCAAATTGTTGAGCCCGAATTTGCTCCAATAAGGATGATGTTGCCTCCATGTAAGCCAAAACCTTGCCATATTCTGAAATATCAAGTCTCACAAGGCTATTGGCTAGGGACTGAACATCCATAGCCAAAGGAATCTCTTTAACCTGTAATAAGGCCTGACTACCCATGCTTATTGTTTTTCGACTCAAGGCATCTGCTACCACATTTGTCTTACCTGGATGATAAAGGATAGTCATATCATAGTCCTTGAGTAACTCTAGCCATCTCTGCTGTCTCAAATTAAGATCCTTCTGGTTGAATATATACTGGAGACTACGATGATCTGTGAACACCTCACAATGCACACCATAAAGATAATGCCTCCAAATCTTCAATGCAAACACTACAGCTGCAACTCCAAGTCATGAGTAGGGTAGTTTTTCTCGTGAACCTTCAACTGCCTCGACACATAAGCTATCACCTTCCCCTTCTGCATCAATACACAACCAAGACAAACTCGAGATGCATCATAATATACAATAAAATTCTCTCCCTTAATAAGTAGATTCAATATCAGAGCAGTAGTCAATGAGGTCTTAAGCTTTTGGAAACTTACCTCACACTCATCAGATCACTGAAAAGCCACACCCTTCTGGGTCAATCTAGTCGAGGGAGATGCTATGGATGAGAACCTCTCCACAAATCATCGATAATAACCTGCAAGGCCTAAGAAACTCCAAACCTCAATAACTGAAGCAGGTCTGGCCCAATCTCGAACTGTCTCAATCTTCTTAGGATACACCGCAATACCCTTTTTGGACACCACATGTCCTAAGAATGTCACCGAGCTAAGCCAGAATTCAAACTTTGAATATTTTGCATAGAGATTCTTCTCTTTCAGAATTCCAAGTATGATCCTCAAATGATGCTCGTGCTCCTTTTTACTACGGGAATATATCAGTATATCATCTATGAAGATAATAACAAAAGAATAAAAGTACGATCTGAACACCCGATTCACTAAGTCCATAAATAATGTTGGGACGTTAATCAACCCAAAAGACATCACCAGAAACTCATAATGGCCATAACGTGTCTGAAAGGTTGCCTTAGGGATATCCTCCGCCCTAATCTTCAATTGATGATAACTGGATCTCAATTCAATCTTGGAGAAAATAGAAGCACCCTAAAGTTGATCAAATAAATTATCAATACGAGGTATTAGGTACTTATTTTTAATTGTTACCTTGTTCAATTGTAGGTAGTCAATACACATGCGCATTGATCCATCCTTCTTCATCACAAACAAGACTGGAGCACACCAAAGAGATACACTTGGCCTAATGAATCCCTCGCTCGATAGATCCTGCAACTGCTCTTTCAACTCTTTCAATTCGACTGGTGCCATATGATAAGGTGGAATAGAAATAGATTGAGTGCCTGGTTCTAGATCAATACAAAAATCGATGTCACGATCAGGTGGCATACCTGGTAAGTCTGTAGGAAAGACCTCTAGAAACTCACTCACTACTGGAATAAACTCAAACATAGGAGTATCTATGCCGGTAACCCGAATATACGCCAAGTGAGCCAAACATCCTCTCTCCACCGGTCAGCGAGCCCTAAGAAATGATATCAACCTTTTTGGAGCATAACTAAGAGAACCTCTCCAATCTATAGTAGGAATCCCAGGCATAGCTAATGCAATAGTCTTAGCGTGACAATTCAAAATAGCATGGTAAGAAGACAACCAATCCATCCCAAGGATAACATCAAAGATTACCATATCTAACACTTTTAAATCCACCTGAGTGTTATAACCCATCAAAGTAATTATGCATGATCGGTACACCTGATCTAACACTACTGAATCCCCAACAGGAGTAGAAACATATACTGGAAAATCAAGAGACTCACATAGCATATCCGAACTCGAAGCAAAATATATGGCACACAAGAGTAGGTAGAGCCTGGGTCAAATAATCCAGTAGCTGATCGATGATAAACTGGAATAATACCTGTGATAACAGCATCTGAAGTCTCCACCTCTAGCCTACCTGGAAAAGCATAACACTGGGCACGACCACCCGCGGGCTGGGAACCTCCTTGACCACCACCATGACTAGAATGAGTACCACCTCTACCCGAATGAGAACCACCTCTGCCACTCTGTGCACCTCCCCCAGTCGAAGGTTATGCAGTCTTAGAAGTCAATGCATGAGAATCTTGATGTGAACCACCACTCCAATCCTAAGGCAATCTCTCATAAAATGTCTCCTATCACCACACTCAAAACAGCCCCTATGAAGAGTAGGATAATGAGAAGAACCTGAATGGACATTATACCCTCCACGACCTGAGGATCTGGAAGATGAACCCTGAGAATTCTGCACTGAGCTAGAGATGTTAGGCCCACTATGATCAGCTTTCAAACTCTGATATAGCAGCATGAATAGCTCTGCTAGATTGAGAGTTATGGCCCCTCCCTAAGTAACCTCAACTCCTAGGTGGAACACTACCATAATCCCTTGAATGACGGGCCCTCTTGCCCTCATGCTGTTCAAATCCCTCACGTCGAATCATCTATAACTCCTTTGCAGCATCTACCACTCTTTGAAAAATAGCACCAGAAGTAGCAACCTGAGAAACTCCCATGCGAATCGGAATGATCAATCCCTTGACAAACCTTCTAACTCTCTTATCCTCGGTAGGAAGTATCATCGAAGCATGCCTAGCCAAGGCATGGAATTTAAACTCATGTTCTGCAACTGACATACCATTTTACTGTAGACTCTCGAACTCGTTCGCACCCTCTCACTGCGTGGAACAAACTTATCTAGAAATACCTGAGTAAACTGACTCCATGAAAGTGAAGGTGATCCAGCTGGCCTGCTACCAATATAATCTCTCCACCACTGCTTGGCAGGGCCAACCATCTGAAACATCGTGTAATCAACTCCATGAGACTCCACTAATCCAAGATTGTGCAATTTCTCATGACAACTGACTATAAACTCATGTGCATCCTCATTTAGGCCACATGTGTAAGTTGGAGGATTCATCATCTTAAACCTTCCAAGCATCTTCTGCTCATCCACAGTCATAGCAGGTCTATTAGACAACTGTGATATAACACCCGGCAATGTCATACTATCAAAACGAGGAGTTGTAGTCATAGCTAGTGAGTATCCGGAGTCTGAGAACCTGGAGCAACCATCTGATCTGGATTCTGGCCTCCAATACGAGTTTGTGAACCATCATAGGGGATTTTCATTGTTCCTCCTTGAGCCATCCCTTCTAGCAATCTTAGTATACGAACTAAAGCATCCTGAAGCACTGGAGTGGCAATAAAACCAGGTGGAGCTTGAGAGGGACCATATTCCCCAACATGACCCTGCACATCCTCGTGAAATCACATTTGCATCTGGAAGTACTGCCCCAGCATGACCCTAGATGGTTGTTGGTATTTGCCCTCCCACCTGCCCTGTAGTGCGGCCTCTTCCTCGACCTCGTCCTCGCCCCTACCTCTAACCCGCATAGTAACACCAGAAGCAGGTGCAGGAATAGGCTCCTGATCACCACTCGAAGATGCACAAGTCCTCACTATCTATGAGAGAATGAGACAATAAAGTTAGAATTCCAACAAAAGCAAATTTACACGACACAGAATACAAGGGTAGAAGTTACCTAACTGTCCTATAGCCTCTCGAAGATAAATATGACATCATTATATTGATCTACAAGACTCTACTAGACATTGCTCTTGTACTTATGAGACTGATGAACCTAGAGCTCTGATACCAAAATTGTCACAACCCCAAAATATGAGTTATGTTTGACACCTATACACCCAGCCAGGTAGGTAAGCCAACCCAATAAGTTATTAATTCCATGTAATAGATAAAGTGGAAGATAGTAACAAATGAATACCCTCAACAATAAGTCCATTATAAGTATGAAATACGGAAAGCTAAAATACCACCCAAGATTTAGTATCATAAGTACAAGAGGTTCTAAAACTGTGAAGAGGGTCTAAAATTAAGATGACGAGTCTAAACATAAGAAATATCCTGTCTGAATATGAAAAATAGAATGACTAATGAGATAGAAGGAGGTGTAGACTGCAGAATAGTCAAGCAGCTCACCACAACTCAAGGATAATCCAAGCTTCGACTCAAACTGCTCCAAAGGATGAGTTCGTACTTGGAATTGAATCTGCACCACAAAAAGAGTGCAATAAATGTAGAATGAGTATGAAACCACATATACCTAGTATGTCTCATTGAACAATAATGAAGAAATAGTGACAAGGGTGTATATATAAAAAATATCTTTTAATTTTGTAAGTCCATACTATACTTAACAATCAAGTGTTATCAAACTAGGAGTAATCAAAAATCACATGATATCCAATGATAATAAAGCACAATTAACAAGAATGAAGAGTATACTGAATGCAACACAATACCACGAAATGATATACCTCAAATGCCAAGCCATCTCTAAATCGCATATACACAATACCTCTCGGGAATACGTCGAGGATGTGTGACCCATGGGGGACTCGCGAGGTCCATATACCGACACGGACGGTCTCTACAAGTCTATGCGGACGATCTTAATGCACTATCAAAAAATCAACCATCCCTAGCATGGGACAATCTTCATGTGCCCAACTTAGATTATAACAGTAATCTCAACACACACTCAATCTCATGTCAATCCATATGCACAATATAACGTCAATAATATAGGGGATGGTAATGCGTCATCATACAACAAATATTGGTACAACACGTAGTCACCTCAACTATCACAAATATACGGGTTCAATAAAGAAACACAACCACATAAAGAAACTAAGTTATAATACATTAGCTAATACCCATATGCATTGGCATTCTTGGATCACAATCCATCATCTATAGTAATAAACTTTTCTTTTATAACACAGGTACTCACACCAATGCTTGTCACACCATTGGTACGAGACCCTCGTCTTTCATCCTTACTCATTCTCTACTTTATTATTTTAATCTTAAATTAGGAAAACGTCCTTCAATGAAGTTTAAAAGTCTTAACATACCTCAATTGCCGACCAAGGGTCACGAATCCTTAAGATCTTGTCTTTTCCTTTCGTAAAACGTCAGAGCATTCTCAATCCATCAAGTATACAATATTTGTAAATAAACTGATTTATAGACATCTGGATTGCTATAATTTTATCTCAAACTCCAAAAATTGAATCATAATTAAAGAAATTCAAAACCCGATCAAATACCCAATCCAAAACTTTTAGCACAGTGTTTCCATCTCAAACTCTGTCTAATTACATCCCCTCGTCACCATTCATTACACCATGAATTAACCCGTAATTAACCTATAACTATCATTGATATATGTATTGTCAACTCGTACAGCAAGTGAAAAGTTCCAAATTAGAGACTTGCAACATGTGCAGTAAAGAAGGAATTCTAATCTTGGAAATAACTTGCAACCTGTAAACATTAAAAATTCCAAATAGAATCTTTTCTTGGCTTCACTTTGTTGCTACAGGATATTCTATGATAATAATGATCCTAATTGGACCAACCAACCAGTGATGCACTCACATACAACAACACCCACTATGATAATTTAATTCTTTCACCCATAACGTAATATACTCCTTTCCTCGAAGCAGTGCACAACCTTTTTTTATTTTATGTTATTAACACGGGTGATATACTTCTTAAACTGAAAAAAAATCAAGAATTACAATTCACCTGCAACGTTTCTTCTTTTTTGCTAAAGCCGCAGGAACTCCCTTCGCTATTCCCTTTTCTTTTCTTAATTATGAAAGACAGATTAAAATATCAAAATTTCATATCCAACTAATCTATTCTAATATATAAGTCAAGTGACTTAGGGTTAAAAGAAAAATTCATTTATCACCTCATAAGTTAGTTATCTAACATTTTTAATCCATTAGAATAATTATAGTCACACAAATACCATTGAAAGTATTCGAAAAGGTTTCTTTAAGAAAGAAAATAATTCTAGTGCTCCAAATGACTTAACAAGTCGTTACACTTTTGTCGTCGAATGATAACAATATAAGCAAAACTAGCTCAAAACACGAGATTTTCGAACTTAACAAACATAAATCTTCAAGGTGAATTATGGGAGTTTACCTTCAAGATCTTCATCTAGGTTAACGAACAAGTGTGAATACGTAGCCTTCATATCTTCCTCTGCTTCCCATGTAACTTCCTCCACGAATTGATTCCTCCACAGAACTTTCACCGAAGTGATCTCCTTAGTCCTCAAGTTATGAACTTGTCGGTCTAATATTTGCACCGAAATCACTTCATATGACAAATTGTCCTTAATCCCAACACTTTCAACTGGGACAACTAGAGAGGGATTTCCCAAGCACTTCTTAAGCATGAAAATATGAAATACCGGATGTATAGAAATTAATTCTATTGGTAACTCTAACTCGTAAGCAATGCTACCCACTCTTCTCAGGATTTGATAAGGCCTAATATATTATGGGCTGAGCTTCCCCTTCTTCCGAAATCTCATAACTCCCTTCATTGAAGATACCTTCAAGTACACTGAATTCGCCTACCTCAAACTCCAAGTCTGTTCTTCTAACATCCGTGTAGGACTTTTGTCGGCTCTGAGCTATCTTGAGCCTCTCCTAGATAATCTTCATTTTTTCCATAGCCTGATGGACTAGATCCAGTCCTATCAATCCTACCTCAACAACTTGAAACCACCCTATGGGTAATCTACACCTCCTTCCATAAAGAGCCTGATGGACTAGATCACGTATTATCAATCCTGCCTCACCTCCTCCTTCTGTATGTGGATGGAAAGTTGTGCTAAGGTTCACCTTCATACTAAGCCCCTTCTGAAAGGATTTCCAAAATTGTGTTGTAAATTGAGCTCTTCTATCTCAAATAATGGATATAGGGACCCCGTGCAGCCTAACAACCTCCTTAAGATAAAGTCTGTCATACTCCTCAGTTGTATCAGTCGTCTTGACAGGTAAAAGTGAGCTGACTTGGTCATTCTATCTACTATGACCCATACCGAATCATGCTATCTACGGGATCGAGGTAAGCCTGTTATGAAGTCCATGCTAATCATCTCCCATTTCCATTATGGAATCTCTATGTTTTGGGCTACACCACAAGTCCTCTGGAGCTCAACTTTAACTTGTTGGCCATTTGCGCATTCTAGACACGAACTCTACAATGTCCTTCTTCATGCCCCCTACCAATAGACTTCTCGCAAATCCCTATATATCTTTGGTGCACCAGGGTGGATAGAGTATCTGGCATTATGAGCCTCAACCAAGATCCTATCTCTAAGGCCGTCAACACTTGGCACACACAATTTGCCTTGGTATCTCATGACATCATCTCCCCCTTCTGAGAATACTAATACTTTCTTCTTCTGAACATCTTCTTTTAATTGGAGAAGAATAGGGTCCCTGTCTTGTTTTTCTTTCACTTCTATCATCAAGGATGACTCTGACCCATTTCAGATAATGATCGCACCTTTGTCAGAATCTTCAATCTGCACCCCAAATGGGCTAGTCTATGAACCTCCTTAGCTAACTCTTTCTTTTCATCCTCAATATGAGTTGTGCTTCCCATGGTCACCCTTCTAAGAGCATTAGGAACTACATTATGCATGGATGATAGAGGATACTGATATCATAGTCTTTTAGCAGCTCCAACCACCTCCTCTGTCTCAAATTCAGCTCCTTCTGGCCAAACACATACTGCAGGCTCTTGTGGTCCGGGAAGATCCTCAAGGAATACTTCTGGAAACTCATTCATAACTAAGACAGACTAAAGAGATAGTGCCTCGGCACGAGAATCCAGAACTCTGACTAGGTGGCATATACACCTTTTGGAAATTAACTTTCTGGCTTTGAGATATGAGACAAATTGACCCTTAGGGAAAATTGACCTGCCCCTCCACTCTAAGACTGGTTCATTAGGAAACTGAAACTTGACTACTCTAGTTCAGCAATCTATGGAGGCATACCCAGCATGAAGCCAATCCATGCCTAGGATGACATCGAACTCTACCATGTCTAACTCCACCAAATCAGCTATAATAGTCTTATGATAAATGGAGTTTTGATAACCCCTATAGATTCTTTAGGCTAAGATAAATTCTTCGATAGGAGTAGAAACACTTAAAGGTTTAAGAAGGCATTCTGGATTGACCCCAAACTTCACAGCTACATATGAGGTTACAAAAGACAGTGTGGCTCCTAGGTCTAATAATGCATAGACATTATAAGTAAAGATTTTGAGCATACCCGTAGCCACATTTGGTGAGTTCTCCTGCTCCTATATGGTACCCATAGCGTACAAGCGGTTTGTGCCCCCGCTTGTCCCTATTGTAGTACCCTTGTGAGGTGGCTTACCCTGTGGTGCTGAAGAGACTGTCTGTGATCTGGTATCTCTCATTGTCTATTTCCCCATAGGGTAATCCTTCAAGAAGTGCCCCACCTAACCACAATTGAAGCAACCATTCATGCCCATAAGGCACTCTCCAGAATAAGACCTACCACACTTACCACAAGTAGGATAACGGTTTGATCCTTGAGCTACGCTACCATGTGAATGGCTACCCAAGAACCTGCAGTGTTATGACCCTGCTCATTCCTGACTCTCGGTGCAGGTGTACTAGCAGATGAAGGTGTTGGTCCGGCTGTCTTAGGCTGGAAAGATGAGTGACCTCCACCTCCAGTCCCTCTATTGCCTGTCTCCTGGCCTAATGTCTTGGCCCTCTTGCTCCTAAAATCTTCCCTATCCTGCATCTTCTCTTCCTCTACCTGATGCACATATGTCATCAAGTGGGCTATATCCATATCCCCAATCAACATCGCATTTTTGCCCTCTTTCTTAGTCATTCGAGAGAGCCCTGACACAAAAAGATCTATCCTAGTGCGTATATCTGCCACCATAGCTGGAGCGTAATAGGACAGCTGAGTAAAATTGAGGTTGTACTCTTGTACACTCTTATTTTCCTACTTCAAGTTCAGAAATTCCCTTACCTTAGCCTGCCTCATCTCTCTAGGAAAGTATTATTCCAAAAAGGCCTCCTCAAGCACCGCCCTCTAGTGCCCCATCTGCCCTGCTTCCTCTCCACTGGTCAAACCAGAGTCTGGCTACCCCTTTAAGCTGGTAGGCAGCTAGCTCAACTCACTCAGTATCACCAATATGCATAACCTAAAACACCTTCTAAAGCTCCTCAATAAAATTTTCAAGATCCTCTTTCACATTAGACCCCGTGAACTCTGGTGGGTTCATCCTCAGGAATGCACAAACCCTGACGGTATCCGACCCATCATTCCTACCATCTCCCTGGCGACCTACCTGAATAGTGACCGCCTGAGCCAAAGTCTGGAAGGCTTGGCGAAGCTCAGTATTAGAGATGTCTGTAGTTGTGGCTGTTCCACAAGCACAGCTGGGCCTCTAGGTTCTTCAGGGATTCCACCAGGCTGGTTAACATTTCTCCTGGTTGGGTGCCATATGCCCCTTACTGGTCCGTTAGCTCTGGATGGACGCATGATTTGACAAACATGGCGTGAACACACAAGTTAGAAGGGACTTCACAGAGATATGCTTTGAAGCACGAGACAAAGAATAACAATCAATAATGACACTTCCTAATGTCCCGTAGCCTCTCTATTATAGATGTGGCGTGCTTCACACCCATAATATAGACTCTACTTGATATGATTCCATAGACTCCCTGGGACTCTTGAACTCTGTGCTCTGATACCAAGTTTTTCATGCCCCGAGCCTACACCCTGGATGTGGCCGACACTCACAAATCATTTTTGGTCTCAAGTGAACCATTTGGTCTGGCTACTTACTCAACGGAAGACTTAAACAATAGTGTAAAAGGGTTGTGAAAGCAACAAACCAAACAAGGATGATCTGCGTAAACAAACATAACAGTCCACAAGCAACAATTGAAATAACTAAAGCTAGAATATTGTCTCGTAGTCTATGGAACCTCTACTGTAACTATCTGAAAGGACTACTGGGACAGGCCCTAAGTAGTCAGAACTGAAAGAAATACTGAAGTAAAATAATAGAAACCAAAGAGCCTCGGACTGAGAGGAGGCCTCACTATTGTCTGAGAACTGTCTAGTTCTCAACGGAGCGGCTGCTGAGGAACTCTGTCACCTACATATGTATCATAAAACAATGCAGGTCCTCAGGATGTCAGTATATGAAATGTATGGTAAATAAGATGGCCAAAACAGTAACTCAGATTGCCATAATGTTTCTCAAAAGACATAAACATAACTCAAACTGAAATAACAATAATAATAAATACTTTGTATGCTGAAAGTAACATGCTAAAAGCTGGTAAGTAAAATAAATTTTCTTAGCTTGGGGAGTTTCTCTAACCGACAACCACCACTATGAGATTTGTGGTAATACAGTGTCTTGCCCACGCTGCCAGAGCCGTCCCGTACTTTGTCGGGGTAGGGGACGAAGAACTAGGGGAGTGGATCCATCCCAAAACTGGGTCATCTCAGTGGCTAATAAGGAAGGTGTCGTGGTACAATCCTATCCTATGTTGGCTACATAGTTTAAGATTTCGAGTAATTAATTTTACTCTCACCCATATCGGTGCTCAATACTACTCCCAAAAATGATCTTTATATAGCTCATACTTAAGAATTATAAATTCTTGAAATCTGATTTTTCGGGGACTTAGCCCAACTTACTACTTAGCTTTCTCATCTGGATTCCTTAACTTGACTGAAACTAATATCAACTTAAGTGATTCAAAACAGGCTAGGTTACTTAGCTAATATGCAAGAACCAATTCTAAAAATGTACTTCTTGAACTTAGCTTAAATGGTACTCATACTAGTCTCTCTTTTCTTGAAATAGTAACAAGATTTTCAAGAAACCTCAACAACAATAAATCTTGTTCATATATGAGTGTCAATTTGATAATAATACCTTAATTGAATAATATAGAAATTAAGAATCATAATATTCGTCAAGAATCTATACGTACCATGGGAATTAACATACTTCACAAAATTATAAGGATTTAGTCTCAACTAACACTTGAAAGTTCATGGGTGAAACTAACTTCCATTTTTAAAGATATTCTTAAAAATAATATTTTGAAGGTGGTCTTACATACCTGGGAAAGAATTCTTGGAGAATTGAAGGAAGTTTCTGGAAGGCCCTAACCGTTCTTGATCTTACGCTTGAAGTTTCTAGGGAGGGTTTTCTTGTTTTGAACGAGTGAATGAATAAAATAAGTATTTTTGGACTTAAATTCATCTTGAACTGATTAGTTTAGGAATATGGAGTGTGGGAAAGGTAGAAACTACCCTTCCCCATTAAAAGAAGAAAAACGGGTTCAATTTCCACTAGTGCGCGTCGCGCACTAGTGTTAGATTCCAGTTTCTTTGTAAAATTCCAGATTTCATCGAATTTCAGAAAAAACCAAAGTATGGTCCCGCATCCTTAGCGCATCGTGAAAGGGGCGAGAAAACCTCACTATTTTACATTTTTTTGAAAAAAAATAATTTGACTCGGTCACGTTAAAATCGAGTCGAGACCATTTTCTGATTCAGTTTTTCGCACTGATCGCAAATCCGATCTCGAATTTGCAAACGGAGCATCGGAAGACGCATTACGCGCAAGGCCAATTCTAGAGGTATTTTGGTCTTTTCACGGGGTGTCACACAAAATTCTAAATTGTGTATACCATGTAAGCTAAACTCTCGATAATAATGAATTCAATGAACATCAAAATATAAAAAGCTAAGTAACTTAAATTTAATCTTGAAAATAAAAGAGAAGAAACTTAGTTATTTATGACATATAACATAAATTTTTTTAGTCATAGTTAAATTGGTGAAAAGTAACTCAAATACAATAGAATAAATATACAAAGACATAGGTGTAAGGGTGTAAAGATAATATTTTGAAATAATTTTAATAATAAAAATGAAGCATTTAGATAATAGACATATTATTGTTCATAAATTTTAAATTAAAGAGATGTAAATAAGAGAATAATTTTTTTAAAAAAAGTTACTAGTAAACAAGATAAATATATCTTTTTATACTACTAAGAAAAGCTCTTGGTTGTATTAAATCAAGTGGTAAGTAAATAAAAATCACCTTTGACGATCTTATAACTTTAAATAATGAATAATCTAATAAGAAAAATTTAAAACATAAAAGTTATTTGATGATTATTGTCATGCCCCGAGCCTACACCGTGGATGTGGCCGGTACTCGAAAGCCATTTCTCGTCCCAAGTGAACCATTTGGCCTGGATACTTACTCAGCGGAAGACTTAAACATTAGTGGAAAAGACCGTAAGAGTAACAACTAAGCAAGAATGATTTGCATAAACTGAATGTGAAAGTCCACAAGCAATAACTGAATAACTAGAACTAAAATACTGACGCATAATCTATGAAACCTCTATTGGAACTGTCTGAAAGGACTATTGGGACAAGCCCCAAATAGCCAGAACTAAAATAAATGCTGAATTGAAATATAATAACTCAAGAGCCCCTGAATGAGAAGAGGCCTCACCACAAGACTGGAAGCTGTCAAGTTCTCAACGAAGCGACTACTGAGGAACTCTGTCACCTGCGTCTGCATCATAAAACGATGCAAGTCCTAAGGATGTCAGTACGTGGAATGTACGGTATGTAAGATGGCAAAAATAATAACTCAGGATAACATAACATTTCTCAAAAAGGATATAAACATCACTCATAATAAAGTAACAATAATAATAAATACTTTATATGCTGAAAGTAACATGCTGAAAACTGGTAGGTAAAACATAATCTCTTAGGTTGGAGAGTTTCTCTAACCTACAACCACCACTATGAGCTTCATGGTGATACAGCGTCTTGCCCACGCTGTCAGAGTCGTCCCGTACTTTGCCGGGGTAGGGGACGAAGAACTAGGGGAGTGGATCCATCCCAAAAATGGGCCATCTTAGTGGCTAATGAGGAAGGTACCTTGGTACAATCCTATCTTGTGTTGGCTACATAGTTTACGAGTTCAAGTAATTAATTCTACTCTCACTCATATCGGTGCTCAATACTACTCCCAAAACACTTTTATATAGCTCATACTTAAAGACTTGGAATTCTTAAAATCTGATTTCTCGGGAACTTAGCCCATCTTACTACTTATTTTTCTCAACTGAATTCTTTAACTTGACTAAAAACTAATATCTTCTCACATATTCTTTAACATATAGGTTACTTAGCTATCATGCCCAAAATAGTTCAAGAAAAAGATTATTTAAGTCATCTCAAATCTATAGGCTTTATGGGTGTTCATGAAACCCACATGAAATTTATAGGAACTCTTTCTTAACTATAAATCTTGGTGTCAATACTTTGTATAACAAGTAAAGAGTCAAGAATCATCATAATTTATCAAGAAGCTATACGTACAAATTGGAAATTTACCATACTTCATAGAAATTACATGGATTTAGTATTTGAAATTTCCTTGGATGAAAACTATCTTATTTTTCTAAAATGTTCTCAAAGAAATAGTTTTAGAGTGGTATTACATACCAAGGAATGACTTCTTGAGGAATTGGAAAGAATCCTTAAGCCCTATTACCGTTGTTGAATTTCTTGAGCGTGAGTTCTTGAGAGGGTTTTCTTGTTCTGAGAGAATAAAAGAGTAAAAATGCATTTTTTGGACTAAATACGACTTAAAATTGCTTAGTTTAGGATTATGGGGTGTGGAAAAGGTCGAAATTGCCCCTCCCCATTAAAAGAAGAAAATCAGCCTGTTGCGCACTAATGTAAAATGGTCATTTTTTACGAATTTTTCAGTTTCATCAAATTTTCAAAAAAAATCCAATTGTGGGTTCCGCGTCCCTAGCGCATCGCGGAAGGGACGCAGAAACCTCACTGTTTTTTATTTTTTTGGAAAAAAGAATTCAAGTTTTTCACGTTAAAGTCGAGTCAAGACCATTTTACAACTCAGTTTTTTGCACTGATCACAAATTCGATCTCGAATTTACAATCGGAGCATGGGAAGACATGTTACACGCAAGGTCAAATCTAGGGGTATTTTTGTCTTTTTATCGAGTGTTACAATTATAGGATTCGTCTATATGATTATGGGAGATAGAAGGAGCGAGGGAAGGGGTTCATTTCTTTGAGGAGCAAGATAATAGCTAGACTTTTATAAGACAATATGATTTAACACGACAGTAAATTTTAAAAAAATAAAAATAATATTTTAATATTATCCATGCATCGTACGGGTACGTATACTAGTATAAATTAAAGGAAAGATAAGTATTAAAAATACTATCGAACTTGGCATGAATTATTAGTTTCATCCCTAAACTATTGATAGGTTTAAAAACACCTCTCAACTTGGCAAACTAAGCTTAAATACACCCTCTAACTTGACACGAATTATTAGTTTCGTCCCTAAACTACTGATAGGCTTAAAAATACCCCTTAACTTGGCAATTAAATTTAGATACACCTCTCTCATACCACATTGCATAACAAGTGAGTACAATTTATTTAAAGCATGTGAAAAGTTTTTTAAAAAAAAATCACATCAGCCTTTATTTTCTCTTAAAAAAAAATTCCCTTCAATTTTTTATTACCAACTACGAGAATATTCTTCTTCTTCTCATTTAATCTTTCCTCTATTAATGGTGACCTCAAAGCAAGATTTTTTTTCATTCTTATTTTTAATTGCTTGATTTCTCTTTCTTTTTCAATTTTGTTTATGATTATTTTTGTCAATGTGGACTTCCGACAACGTTAAAAGGTTCATGGTCGGCTGACAATTTCATAAGAAGATTTTAGGAATGTAAAAATATGGCAACAAATGAAGATCTACAAAATTTCAAATCAAAAAATTTAGTTAGTTACAGAAACATGAAGTCGAGGGGTGTTTTTAAGCCTATTAATAGATTAGGGACAAAACTAATTAATAATTCATGCCAAGTTTGAGGGTGTATTAAAGTTTAGTTCGCCAAGTTGAGGAGTGTTTTAAAGTCAATCAATAGTTTAGGGGCGAAACTAATAATTCGTGCCAAATTCGAGGATGTATTTGAGCTTAGTTCGCTAACTTAATGGTTGTTTTTAAGTCTAACAATAATTTAGGGACGAAACTAATAATTCTTGCCAAGTTCGAGGGTGTTTTTAGTACTTCGCTCTTGTATTATTTACATAAATAACACGTTATATATCAAATAGTATTTTTAGGATACTTTTTTTTATCACGCTCTATAGCATATTTTATCAATAAATTACAAGAAATCTCCTCTTTCTTTCTCTTCTTCTCTTTCTCTTTCTCTTTCTTTTCTTTTTCCGACATCTTTTTTCTTAATTCCCTTTTCTCTCTCTTTCTCTCTCCCCATTCAACTCATCATTTTTAATATTATATATTATTATGAATTTTATTATTATTATTATTATTATTATTATTTTAATAAATATAATACATTTTCTAATAATGTAAAATTAGTTAGATCATACTAAAATATTTAAAATTCACACATGGTACTTATAATATGTATTATTTACTTAATTTAAAACGTATTACAGTTATTTTTTTATTATTTTCTGCTATTAATGATGTTAAAATAAATAAATAAATAAATAAATATATATATATATATATATATATTAATTACTTATATCCTCCACGTGCATTAAAAAATGACATATGAAGTA
>JAABOM020036276.1:0-16923 GCA_011800125.2 Solanum clarkiae
TTTGGACCTTTTTACTTTTAATAATAATAATAATAATAATAATAATAATATTAATAATAATATATAATATGATATGATGATGACATGATATGATGATGTTGAAGTACATGCTTCCGCAAATTTTTTTTTTAAAATAAGCCAACAGGCTTTGCCAAAAGTCCCAAGTGGCCATTTATAGTTTCCTTGCAAAATGCCCACCTAATATCATTAGTTTATACTTAGGAAACAATACTAAAAAAAATAGTAGTTTACAAAGTTCTTGAACAAAGTGATACCCCAGATGTGCAATCTTAACTAAAGACTAATTAGAAAGATATATATTTCTTCTGAATATCAAGAGTTGAAACTAAGAAGAAAATATTATCCAGCACTGAAGAGTGTCGAGGTGAATTTAGTAATGGATTATGATTCATCAAGCTATTGATGATACAAAAGCCGGTGTTAAGGGACTAGTTGGGTCGAGATTCCAAGAATATTCGTTAGGCCACCTCATGAACTTGCTGAGGAGTTGAATATGGTCAAGTCAACACTACAGGTGGATCTCAGTGGCATAGAAGTTGAAGATCGGCGCAGGGGAAGCATCTGAGAAATTGGGCTTTTTCCAACTGATAAATCATGGAATTCCTTCAAGTGTATTGGATGGGATTCGTAAATTTCATGAACAAGATGTTGTAGTGAAGAAAGAGTACTATTGGTGTGATGCAAGAACCAGACCAGTTAGATATGATAGCAATATTCACCTGTACAAAACAAAAAGGAATGCATACTGGAAGGATACATTATACATGTCGGAGCTGGTTTCTGGTCATATTGAACCTGAAGAAATACCAACAGTTTGCAGGTTTATGCTCTTGAATTTCAATCTTATATCTGTCATGTTCGATGTGTACAGGTTGTTGACGTTTTTGCATTAAATCTTCATACTTTTGCATTCTGAAATCATTAAGTACCAACTCCATCAAGGCGTTTCTGCTTCAGCAGCATCCTGAAAATTTTCTTTCAGTAAAGGGCACAATTGTTTGATGTTTATTGTGTTTTTGTAACTCTCTAATCTTCCCTTGAATACATAAATCATATCAATAAGCTAGGGGACATTCTTGTTAGCTTACTATTGTTGGGTATACAAACCCATCCTACATTGGTGGGAGAGAACAAGCAAAACCTATTTAAATAGGTTCAATCTAACCCCATTAGTATGAGACCTTTTGGGAGATATCCAAACACAAATCTGTGAGGGTTTGGCCCAAAGTGGACAATATCATACTAATGCGGGGTTTGGGTGTGGGCATGCGCGGTCCCTACAAGTGGTATCAAAGTCAAGGTTCTAGGTCTCCTTTTCAAGGAATCATGAACCAGTTGTCTGCTATGGGCCACCTGTACTCCATGTGACTTTAGAACCTTGAGTATGGGTAATGAGACTGTGTGTGGAAGAAAATGGAAACTCATTGAAAAACGTCGTGGTCTATACTGGTGAATACAGCTCATTGTCATATTAGAAAGGTGCTAAATTAGAAAAGTATGAGCACTATCTGGCTGGAAAGCAAAATAGAGTTTCCTTCAAGTCTAACCCTCCTTCAAGAAAGACGGAGTTGCTTGATTTGGTGCATTCTGATTTATATGGTCCAATGAAGATAAAGACTTTGGGTGGTGCCCTCTATTTTGTCACTTTCATTGATGATTGCTCGAGAAAACTTTGAGTCTACGTCTTGAAGACTAAAGACCAAGTGCTAGGTGTCTTTAAGCAGTTTCAAGCTTCAGTTGAGAGAGAAACTGGAAAGAAACTGAAATATATTCGTACTGATAACGGTGGTGAATATTATGGACCATTTGACGAATATTACAAGCATCAAGGTATTAGACACCAGAAGACTCCTGCTAAGACTCCTCAACTTAATGGTTTGACAGAGAGGATGAACAGGACCTTGATGGAGAGAGTTAGATGTTTGTTTTCTGAAGCAAAGTTGCCAAAATCCTTTTGGGGGGAGGCATTATTGACCGCTGCACATGTGATTAATCTATCTCCTACTGTGGCTTTGCAAGGTGATGTTCCAAACAAAGTTTGGTATGGCAAGGATGTTTCCTATGACCATTTGAGGGTGTTTGGTTGCAAAGCATTTGTACATGTGCCAAAAGATGAGAGGTCAAAGTTAGACACCAAGACAAGACAGTGCATATTTGTTGGATGTATCCTTGATGAATTTGGTTACAGGCTATATGATCCAATTGAAAAGAAGCTTGTGAGAAGCCGTGATATCGTCTTCATCGAGAATCAAACAATTGAAGACATTGAGAAAGTGGAGAAGCTGAAATCCTCCAGTTCTGATGGTGTGGTTCATTTTGATGAAGTGCATCATGAAAGTATGCATGATGTTGGGAGGCTCGACGGAGTGTGAGCACTGTCTGGCTGGAAAGCAAAATAGAGTTTCCTTCAAGTCTAACCCTCCTTCAAGAAAGACGAAGTTGCTTGAGTTGGTGCATTCTGATTTATGTGGTCCAATGAAGATAAAAACTTTAGGTGGTGCCCTCTATTTTGTCACTTTCATTGATGATTTCTTGAGAAAACTTTGGGTCTACGTCTTGAAGACTAAGACCAAGTTCTAGGTGTCTTTAAGCAGTTTCAAACTTCGGTTTTGAGAGAAACTGAAATGTATTCGTACTGATAACAGTGGTGAATATTGTGGACCGTTTGACGAATATTGCAAGCATCAAGGTATTAGACACCAGAAGACTCCTGCTAAGACTTCTCAACTTAATGGTTTGGCAGAGAGGATGAACAGGACCTTGATGGAGAGAGTTAGATGTTTGCTTTCTGAAGCAAAGTTGCCAAAATCCTTTTGGGGGGAGGCATTATTGACCATTGCACATGTGGTTAATCTATCTCCTACTTTGGCTTTGCAAGGTGATGTTCCAAACAAAATTTGGTATGGCAAGGATGTTTCCTATGACCATTTGAGGGTGTTTGGTTGCAAAGCATTTATACATGTGCCAAAAGATGAGAGGTCAAAGTTAGACACCAAGACAAGACAGTGCATATTTGTTAGATGTGGCCTTGATGAATTTGGTTACAGGCTATATGATCCAAGTGAAAAGAAGCTTGTGAGAAGATGTGATATCGTCTTCATCGAGAATCAAACAATTGAAGACATTGAGAAAGCGGAGAAGCTGAAATCCTCCAGTTCTGATGGTGTGGTTCATTTTGATGAAGTGCCTCATGAAAGTATGCATGATCTTGGCAGGCTCGATGATCATAATGATGCCCATGATCATGTTCAAGATCAACATGTTGATATTGATAATAAAAATGATGGTGTTATTAATGATCCTCCAGCTCATGAAGTTGTGGATGAATAAAATATTCCTCTCAGGAGATCCACAAGACAACATGTTCCCTCGTCTCATTATTCATCAAATAAGTATATTCTACTCACTGATGGGGGAGAACCTGAATGTTATAAGGAGGCCATAGAAGATGAACACAGGGGTCAATGGATAGAGGCCATGCAAGATGAGATGAAATCATTGCATGGGAACCATACTTATGAGTTGGTAAAATTGCCTAAGGGTATGAAAGCTTTGAAGAATAAGTGGGTGTTCAAAGTTAAAATTGAAGAACACATCCAGAAGCCCAAATACAAAGCTAGATTGGTTGTTAAGGGATTCAGTCAAAGAAAGGGTATTGACTTTGACGAAATATTTTCACCTGTTGTGAAAATGTCCTCCATTTGTACAGTTCTTGTTCTGACTGCTAGTCTAAATTTGAAAATTAAGCAGATGGATGTCAAAACGGCTTTTCGTTATGGTGACCTAGAAGAAGAAATTTATATAGAACAACCAGAGGGCTTCAAAGTAAAAGGTAAAGAAAATTTTATGTGCAAACTCAAAAAGAGTCTGTATGGCCTAAAGCAAGCTCCTAGACAGTGGCACAAAAAGTTTGAATCTGTTATGGTGGAGCAAGACTACAAGAAGACTTCCTCAGACCATTGTGTGTTTGTACAAAAATTTTCTGATAATGATTTTATCATCCTATTATTATACGTGGATGATATGTTGATTGTGGTTAAGGATACTTCCAAAATTAATGAGCTAAAGAATGAGTTGTGTAAGTTTTTTTCTATGAAAGACTTGGGTCATGCCAAACAAATTTTGGGCATGAGGATCACTCATCTCAGAGATGAAAGGAATATTTATTTGTCACAAAAGAAGTACACTGAACGTGTATTGAAGCGCTTCAATATGAAGAATGTTAAGCCTGTTAGTACACCTCTTGCTAGTCATATGAAGTTGAGCAAGAAGATGTGCCTAACAACAAAGGAGGAAAAAGAAAATATGGCCAAAATTCAATATTCCTCTATCGTTGGAAGTCTAATATATGCAATGGTATGCACTAGACCTGATATTATTCATGCAGTTGGTGTTCTAAGCAGATTTCTCGATAATCCAGGAAAAGAGCATTGGGAAGCTGTAAGAGCATTGGGCAACAATTGAGATGTTGCGAAAGAAAACGTATTTTACCTCTTCTCTGATTGGTCAAGAGAAGAGGTGGAAAATTTTCTTCATCTTATAAATAGAAGGCTTCGTCTCTCATTTGTAACACATCTAAAAAGAGAGAAAAAATACAGAGAGAGCCACAGAGAGAAAATAATTATTTTTTTTCTATGAGGTATACTATAGACTATAAAATAAAATAGTCTGTGAGGAAAAATTAGAGTGTATGCTTAGGAAATATTTTTTCCTAGTATTTTTCTCTGAGAGCCTACTATTTGGAATAGTAGAAGAAATTGTACACTTGTGCCTACTATTTGTAATAGTAGAAGAAATATAATAGAAGTGTTGATTTATGGACGTAGCCCAATATTGTTGGGTGAGCCACGTTAAATATTTGATATAATTATTTTTTTATTTTTTATATTATTGTGTCATATTTATTTTGTGTGATTCTTTATTTTTCCCAACAAAGTGGTATCAGAGCTCAGGTTCGAAGGGCAAGAGTGATGGACCGACGCGTGCGGAGTCACTAGTGTGGCATTAGGACCAAAGATCTGCAAGGTTGCCTTGTATCGAAAGTTTTCCCGATAAAAAAAAAAAAGGTGGTCAAGCGGCATGTCCTGCGGATTGTTGCGGCGGTACAAGATGGTGGCTGTCCCGCGGATTGTTGAGGCGAAACAAGATGGCAGCAGATCTGAAATCGATAATCGCTGAAGGGGAGGTCACGAAATTGTGTAGTCCGGGTTTGAGAGGAAGTTTGTTGGGTATACAAACTCATCCCACATTGGTGGGAGAGAATAAGTAGAACCTATTTAAATAGGTTCAACCCAACACCATTAGTATGAGGCCTTTTGAGAGATGTCCAAAAATAAATTCACAAGGGATTGGCCCAAAGCGGAGAATATCATACTAATGTGGGGTTTGGATGCAGGCACGCGCGGTCCCTACAACTATCAGAAGCTCTTGGTCTAAAACCCTGACCACTTAACAAAGGAAAAGTGTTGGCATGCCATTACTACCCACAACCAGAGCTAACTCTTGGTACTGGTAAGCATACAGATCTTGTTATCTTTACCATTCTGCTTCAAGATCAGAATGGTGGGTTCCAAGTCATGCGTGATAACCAATGGGCCGATTTACAACAAAATACAACTTTTTTTTGTTCTCATTTCTCTTCATTTTTTTTTTCACAAATTGTTATTCATCTCAATCTGATATTGTAACACATCTTGTCAAATGATATGTTTGTAAGTGGAATTCATAGAGTTGTAGTGAAAAAGGTAGGATCAAGGATTTCAGTGGCATGCTTTTTTTAGCATCTCCAACGATGTATGGTCCAATCAAAGAGCGTAGTTCGGAAGAAAACCCTCTACAATATAAAGAATTTCTAGTTGGTGAATATGCTACTACATTTTTCTCCAAGCCTCCTGATAAGACAAGTCTTGGTCTTTACAGACAGTGAAGAGAGACTGAGCACTCGTCACCAAGAAGCAACACTATCAGAAAAGACTACCATCATTCAGATAGAACAATACCAGAGTTCGTGATTCGTTATACAATAATATTTTTTTTTTTGACAATGTCTATCCTATTCTGTTGTTTATTTTCAACTAAAGGGACAAATCTCAAGAGCATACTCCCTTATATATCCTTCATTTTGATCTTTCTGTTCATCACTTCATCTAATAATCTATTCATCATCATCCCCTTTTTGGAGAATCGCATCAATTTTGTATAAGATCCATTAGTATCTCTTTTATATACTCACAGAGGATGCTTGACACCTTTGGAGGAATATGAAGCTTGTTGAACATTTATATATTTTCTTCACTCCTGTTTCAAAATGGCTATTTAAGACAGTATTCCTATAATAATAAAATTTGGAGAATTGTTTTTCAATCATAAGTTCAACCTATTTGCCTCTGCATCTTTTTTAAAATAACTCAATAGGCTTTGCCAAAAGTCCGATGTGGCCATCTATGATCTCTTTATGAAGAGTGCCACTAACTCTTTAATTTATAGTAACACGTTAAAAATATGAAGAAACAACTTTAACAAATATATGTTGTTCTCGAGAGAATGACTTTTGCTTTTCCATTTGGGATTAGGATTTGCATCAATCAACTATAGTATAACCAATGGAGTCGATCACCCGTAAAATGATTCGAAGTCCCTAAGTACACGTCATGGGCATCCTGCCTTTTTATGGACTTGTATGTAACTATTGAGAGTGAAGATATTCTACATAATGAATATTCCACCTAAAACATAGAAAAATAAAAAATACATACAATAGACCTTGTGGTTGGACCCTTCCCCGAATTCTGCGCATAGTGGGAGTTTTAGTGTAGCAGGCTTGTCTTTTTCTTTTTTACCAATCTAATCTATTCAATAGATAGTTGGGCTAGAGTTGACAAACAAACAAAACCATTAATATACTTTATTAGCATCGCACAGAAATCTAAATATGGGAATGCAAAATTAGGTTGTCTCATTGGAGAAAAGACATAAAGGATAGAAACAAAATCTTGGAGCAATGCTATTGGCTGAAAGCCTGCAGCTCTGCAAATAGGTGCGCACCAACTATAGCAATGGTGACAGTGGTCGCAGATTACTTTTTACAGCTGTCTTTGTCGAATAGCAGAATTCTCATTCTCTGATGGGATCAGGTCCCATTGTTTGTCAAATCATCAAAACTTTAGAATAACATAAGACTCTCTGGTAGCTGTTATTTCGCCAAGTTTTTCTCCAAGCCTCTTGATAACTGCTCTTGATCTTTTCATACTGTAGAGTGAAACCGACCACGTGCCACATTGCCTAGCAGCAGCAAAAATCACCATAAGCCATCAGAAAATACTATCAGAGTTTGTGATTTGCAATACAAATAATGTTTCTAAAACAATGTCTTTCTTATTCTGCTGTTTATTTTCAAATGAAGGGACAAATCTCAATATCATAGCCCTTTATGTATCCTTTATTTTGTTCCTCTAATAATATATGCACCATCACCAATCACAATGCATCCCCTTTTAGCAAAATTGGATCAGTTTGGTATGAGATCCATTGGCCTAGTGCGTAGAACGGATATAATATCAACTTGTTATTACCCATATGAACCTATTTCATGGGATCTCCAATTATATAGATTGGTTACTATCTTAATTGGTAGTCATATTAGCCTTGACCCCATCTCTTTTAAGGTTTGAAGTATTAATTATCTTCCCACATGTTTAGTTAGGGAATTGACCGAATTTATTTCTGACTTCACATAATCATCATGTCTTAATTTCATGTATGTGTTCTTATAATGATAAAATTTATTCTTTGCAACAGCTATTGTAACTTGACAATTACAATGCATAGACACATGACTTTATTAAAAAGGATATAAGCTAAGAAGCTTCTTAGCTACTCAGCCACAAAACAAGCTAGCTCTAGAGCTACAGACTCTGACTTAAGAGTTGATCTAGCAATGACTGTCTGTTGAGTTGATTCCCAAAATCATCATTTATGGTGAACATATATCCAAATAGAATTAGTTTGGATATTAACAACATGCAACACATCTTTCAAACCCAGAGTTTTATTTGGGTATATGACTCAAAAATTATGGGGAATTATCATTTCTACAAATATTTTCTTGCTTTGAGATGCATTTTTTATGAAGCTTTATTAATAGTTTAGGATTACAACCATATTTATTTACATACGTGTAATTTGAGATCATCATTTAGCTAAGTTGTGAATATATCAATGCAGTGCAACACTATTATTGATAGAGCCAACAAGACAAGCACAATCACTAAATCTCTTCCTGTGTGCAGGGTCCGGAGAAGAGCCATTATTTCTTAAAATTGTTGGGAAATAATAGTAACAAAACTGATGATAAAATTATATATCTATTAATTAAATTATAGAAGAAGAGCCTTGTAGTAACTGGTAAAGTTGTTTTCATGTGACTAGGAGGTCACGGGTTCAAGCCTTGGAAACTTTCTCATTGCAGAAACGCAAGTTAAGGTTGCATACAATAAACCCTTATGGTCGGGGCTTTCCCCGGATGCTGCGCATAATGGGAGCTTTAATGCACTGAATTTGCCCTTTTTATTAATTAAATTATAACATCAAAAAATGAAATAAATATTATGATGATATATAACAGCTCAAGTAAATACACCAATAATACTTGAAGTCGTGTGTTGGGGATTGTCATAAGAAATTATTTTAAAAACAACAACAAATTTGAGAAATTCCACAAGTGAGGTCTGGGCATGGTAGAATGTATGCTGACCTTACCACTACCTCAGAAAGGTAGAGAGGTTGTTCTCTGAATTTGAACTCACGCCCTCTTACAAAGACTAGAACTTGAGTATGGCACCGTAGACTACTTGGCCATCCTGACTTTCTTATATTAGAAATATAATTTCTAAAATAAGAAATTATTTTAGAATTATGAAATGTTTTACCAAAAATCAAACAAGTCTTCTTTAATTAAATAAAAAATATAATAATTAACAAAATGAAATCAATTTTTATAAAGATATTCTATTTATGGTGAATGTATATTATGTGGATTCCTGTAAGAGTTAGGAATCCTACTTGAAGACCAATTAAGTTTCTTACTTGGAGACCAAGTCAGTTTTTTCCCTATAAGTATAAGGGTTTCCTTCATTGTAATATACATCTGAATATCTCAATATTATTCAAGAGCAATAAGAAATCTTCTCTCTTCTCCGCTACTTTATTCTTTGTATTGTTTTATATAGTTTCATAACACGTTATTAGCACGAGACTCTACCGTCTTAAAGAATAAAGCTTAAGTTTCAAGGTTAAGGTATTGTTTGTTTATTTATTTATTTTTTCTTTATTGATATAACTAACCTTATGAAATTTGAGTTCGCTGCGCTTCATAATTTGGACAAAAACTACCCTTTATGAGTATTTGATGCTATGTGTCTTGGAGACACCATTGAGTATGAAAATAAAGCATCAAAATAAGATTGTGTTAAAGTTACGATATTCTTGTGTCATCATCTTGATGAAATCTTGAAAGTATGAATATCTCACAGTTAAAGATCTACTTGTTTTGTGAAAAAATGCTAAAAGAAGACTATGGTCACTTAAAGATGGTTATATATCCAAAAGCATGATAATAAGATGTTGGGTTCAAGCCCCATCAGTTTATGGCGGAAGTCGCCTTTATATGGATAAGACGTTGGGTTCAAGTCTCAATGCACCATATTAGTAATATAACGATGACTAAGCCAAAATAATGCGCTTTTGGTGAAAAGTCATAAACTATATTCGTTAAAATGTTTCATTCCTTAAAGTGAATGTGGTAGTAGTACATAATGTCTCAAGAAAGACAAGTGATTGAATAATGCACGTGAACATGAAATGAGGTACTAAGCTATCATAAATTGATATGTTGAGATGATTCTGTTCCATTCTTGAAGAATGGGAACTTTTTGATAAATGTTACTGATACAGATCCATTCTCTGAAATGAATATGATAGTATTCAATAAAATTTCTCAATATAAATTTGTACTTTATTGTGATAGAATCACAACTCATCTTCAAAAGAGAGAGAATAATTGAGAAGAAATAAATATAAAAATTACTCCCTGAGTAATAAATTTAAAATTTGTTCATGTAATAGTAAATCAGAAACTTACTATAGCAAAAGGCACATATCATGGTAAACTTGAAGTTTACTCATTAGACATATATTGAAAAAATAAAAGATTCTTCAAGATTGCTTGTTCTCATGATAAGTTGATTGGATCAACTAATGTTGGGACTGAACTCTCTAAATTCTGAAAGTATGAAAGGTGAATATGAACTCGTTCACCATCATGTGTTATGTGCAATAGATGCATCAATAAGATAATCACATGTGCATTTATTGTCAACTTGAATTTTAATATTTGCAAAATTGTTTATGCAAGATAATTGAGTTAAGAGTACAACTTTCAAAATACATGATGAAGACAATTCATCTTGATAAATATTCAAATTGAGTGACACTAAATGCCTTAGATAAATGGTCAATCATTGCTTATGAGAATAAAATTTCATGGTCTGAAATATGACAAATTATAGACAAATATGTGCATCAATCCAATACATGCATTGAATTGATATATGGTCAAGGACTATATAATTTTTAGCTAATAATTTTAATATGCGGTATATAATTAATAAATATATTATGATGTATAAAAGATGGATTCTCCAAGATAGATTGGAATATATGTTAGTTTGTCTAATATAAGGGGGAGATAATAATAAACTAAGAATTGAAATACTCTTATTGAATGTCCTGAAGGACAGAGTCTATGACATGCATGAAACATGCAAGTGATCCCAAATAAGATAATTCTTGAAAGGAAAAAAATGATCAAAGTGGTTATAATAAAGAGGCAATGTACTCATGAAGAGCTTATGACATAACACTTCATGAAACCTCATGAGAGGGGTAGCTACCTGAAAACAATGAAGTGATGAGATGTCAACAAGTTATGTCACATTGAAATCATCAAAAGAGATATTTTGTCGATGATATCTTTGATATAATATAGCACAATATTGTAAAAGATATAAGGATATAAGCTCTATGGTATATTAAAGCATGCTCTAATTATCAAGTGGAACAATGCATCTTGGTAAGCGCAAAACTTATTTGACTTGCAATCTAGACACTATAGAAAACATCATGCATTTAATATTAATATTATCACCGAACAAAATTGATATGAAAGAATTTTAAGGATTTAAAATATATGAAGCATGTACAAGTTCTTGAAAAACTTATTTATAATAATCATGTTGATTAAATAAATAAAAAATCTTTCATATTGTTATGCAAGTTGATAACTTGAATTGAAACTCTTGAAGAGTTTTCAAAAGGCAATAGATTGTTTTCTTAAAGAAGTTAAAGTGAGAAGCTTGAGATCCTAAAGGGAGGATTCATAAAAAGAGATAAAACAAAGCACATTTTTACCAAAATTTTTCTATACATATGAACTCCAAATTAAAAGAATGGTGATATAAATGTGCAATAGATTTATTCGAGTGATGATGTGGTTGATTTGTTTACCAAATCTCTACCAACTACAACTTTTAAGAAGATGGTACACAAGATTGGGATGCGAAGATTCAAGTCTTTGGATTGATGTTCTGATCTGGGGGAGTTAATACGCGATGTACTTTTTTTTTCTCACAAGGTTTTTTCCCGTTGGGTTTTCCTTGTAAGGTTTTTAATGAGGCATCCAAAATGCGTATTATTAGATATGTGTACTATTTTTCCTTCACTAGAATTTTCTCCGCAGGGTTTTATCTAGTAAAGTTTTAACGAGGAACATAATCTAACAAATAAACATTCAAGGGGGAGTGTTATAGACATATTCTATTTATGGTGAATGTCTATTATGTGGATTCCTATAAGAGTTAGGAATCTTACTTGAAGATCAATTCAGTTTCTTACTTGGAGACCAAATCAGTTTTTTCCCTATAAATATAAGGGCATCCTTCATTGTAATATATATCTAAATATCTCAATATTATTCAAGAGCAATAAAAAATCTTCTCTCTTCTCCCCTATTTTATTCTTTGTATTATTTTATACAGTTTCATAACACCAATAACTAATTAAATATTACTAATAAGAAACCAACAAATAGGAAGGGGAAAAACCTAACATATTAACATAATGAAAAGCACATTATTAACATTACATTTATTATTATTTGTATATAACACCTCTTCATTTCCCACAACTTTTTAACATAGCACATTTTCCATAATTAAAAGCGTAACCATTTTGTCTATTGAACTAGCTAGAAGCAATCAATTCGAATTGAAATGGATTATGATCCATCTAATGACGACAAAAAGGTATCTATGATATTTTTCTGTTTAAAAAATAATAATCTAGTTTGACTTGACACGCTATATTTAAGAAAATAAAGAAAAAATTTTAATTTTGTGGTTGTAAATTAAAGTTATATTAAATGTACCAAAATTTTCTTTAATCTTGTGCCCTGAAACATGTCATGTAGAAAGTTGAAATTAGAATATTGCCAAAAAAGGAAAGAAGTCATTCTTTTTGAAACAGATTAAAGTAGAAAGTAGGTCAATCATTTTTAAAATGAAGGGAGTGCAAAAGATGGTGTTGAGGGACTAGTTGATCTTGAAATAGTCAAGATTCCTAGAATTTTGAATACACGTTACTTGATTTGAGCATGTCGAAAACAACTTTTCTATATTCACGAAATAGAGGTAAAGCTACGTATAGACCACTCAAATTTGATCCTATTCATGAGATTTTACTTAATATGTTGTAAAAACTAGGATACTAAAAAATCTAATAAAATGTCATCTGAGAAACAATTTTCTTGCCATAAAAAAAGAGCATCTTTTATTATTAAATAAACTCAAGGCAAAGTTCAAAATAAAATTAAATTACTCCCCAAAAGATATTTCTTGTTTCTTACCTCAATTTTGTTAGTATTCTGCCTGCTTTATCCAAAAATATGTCATGCTTTTAGCTTGGTTTGGCTGTACTACTAATTTGGATAGATTTGTTAGTTGTCCCATTAAATAGAGAAAACATCATCAAGTCTTATTTTGCAACTTTTACTACGCATAGTGTGGGGCGCAATGGATTTGAATAAATCAATAATATTTGTTGAGATTATATATTTTGTATTATTTGAAGAGTAGTCTCAGAGTAACTAGTAAAGTTGTTGCCAAGTGATCAGGAGGTCACAGATTCAAACCTTGAAAACAATCTCTAGCAGAAATGCAAGGTAAGACTGCATACAATAGACCCTTATAGCCGGGCCCTTTCCCGAATCTTGCGCATAGCAGGAGCTTTAATGCATAATGACCATCCCATGCAATGCCTCACAATGGATGGATGAAAGTCCTTTTAAGGTAGGAATTACAAATATTACTATGATAATATATAGTTTAGGTAAAATACACTAGTAATACTTGAGTCGTGTGTTGGGTACTATCCTAAAAAACTATTTCAGAAGATTATGTCAATGATTGGTCAAATCAAAACGACTACGGCAAGTGTCTTTTCAGTCCCAGCAGAAACATTGTGTGCATGACACTTGGTGTCTAACGATAGAGATATTACGTACTACATTGACTTCAAACCAATCCTAAGTTGTATATACAGGTAGAGTTAGCCTTGTTGAAACTAAGAAGAAAGTGAATTAGCTATGGAGTACGAAGAAGGAAATTGGCTGAGATAAAGGCTATTGATGATACAAAGGCTGGTGTTAAGGGACTTGTTGATGCTGGAATCTGGAGATTCCGAAATTTTCGTTAGGCCACCTGATGAACTTGCTGAGGAGTTGAATATGGTCAAGTCATTGACTATACAGATTCCAGTGGTGGATCTGAGGAATGGCATAGAAGACGAAGATCGGCGTAAGAAGATTGTTGATGAAATAAGGGAAACATCTGAGAAATGGGGATTTTTCCAACTGATAAATCATGGGATTCCTTCAAATGTATTGGATGGGATTCGTAAATTTCATGAACAAGATGTTGTAGTGAAGAAAGAGTACTATTCGACTGATCAAACCAAGCAAGTTAGATATGATAGCAATCTTCATGTGTACAGGACAAAAGGAAAGATCCCAAACTGGAAGGACACGTTGTACATCTCTGCGGTAGTTTCTAAAGTACCTGAAGAAATGCCATCAGTTTGCAGGTAATGTAACTACTCTGCACTTGAATTTCGATTCAATATCCCTCCTGTTTGATTGTTTATGGTATTTTTCAGGAAAACATCCGTTGAGTACATTGATCATGTAGCCGACATTGTTCTTGGCTTACTCTCAGAAGCTCTTGGGCTAAAATCTGACTGCTTGGATGTGATAAAGGACATGTGTTGGGATGCCACGACTACCCGGCATGCCCACAACCAGAGCTAACTCTTGGTACTGGTAAGCATACGGATCCTAGTTTCTTTACCATTCTGCTTCAAGATCAGAGTGGTGGGCTCCAGGTCGTGCGTGATAACCAATTGATCGATGTTGAACATGCATTGGTTGTTAATATTGGTGACCTTCTTCAGGTTTGCAACAGAACACAACTTTTTATTTCTCATTTGTCTTCATTTTTTCCCAAGTTGTTCCTCATCTGAATCTGTTTTTGTACCAGATCCTATAAAATGACAAGTTTGTGAGTGCAATTCATCAAGTTGTCGCAAATAAGGTAGCAGAACCAAGGATTTCAGTGGTATCCTTCTTCAATGGTCTTTTACTACCTCCAAAGACTTATGTACCAATAAAAGAGCTCACGTCAGAAGAAAACCCCCCACGATATAAAGACTTTCAAGTATATGATTATGTCACTAAGTATTTCTCCAAGCCTCATGATAAGACTGGTTTCAGACTCTGAAGAGAGACAGAGCACCATAAACTATCAGATAGAATAATGTGAGAGTTTGTAACTCACTGTACATGTACAACGATGTCGTCTTTCCTATTCTGCTGTTTATTGTAAAATAAAGGGATGATAATGTATGCACTATCATAGTTCATCCCCTTCTAGCAAAATCAGATCAATTTCTTATGAAATACATTGGATCTTTCAAATTTTTATGTTAGTGTGATTTCACTCTCATCATAGTATGTTGATGGTGAACGTTATTGCTTCTGCATCTTTTCAAAAGTCTTTGGCCATATGATTTATATCGATATACCTAGTGTAATCGCATAAGTGGAGTATAAAAAGGGTAGAATATATACAAACTTTACCTCTACCTTGGAAGGTAAAGAAGTTGTTCAATAGGAAAAGCATATCACAGCCGATACTGAAAAGAAAGAACAAAGCAATTCTGGATAATCGGAGTACAAGTGATACTAGATAGTAACAAAAAAAATATCCGAGAAATACTAAGGCTACTGAGGACAAGAAACTATAGGAGAAATACTACGATTACTAGTAAGGAAGGATAAACAAGGGAATGCTCCACTATATTGGAATTCTATGTCCTGTTGTTGTCGATCTTGTTAGGTGTACGCTAAAAGAAAAAAACTGTTGAATTCAAGCTGTTAGTGTTATTTGTAGCTTTGCAGAAAATCTAACATGAGAAGCAGTGGTCTTTACTTATTTAGCTGTTTGTTTTTTGTTATGAATTGTTTGGGATGCGTGTTGATAAATAGTGAATGGTGAAAGCAAAATAGGTTTATGTGAATTATGTTAAAACTTTATAGTGTCTCTCCTTTTAAGTAAACCAAAATTACTGTTTTACTGTGCAGATTCTGATTTCAGCTTTGCCTTGTCTTAGTTTCAAGATTCTAAGCATATCTAAGCCTCATAACAAAATGTGTCTCGTGACCCCGATTAGTAACTTTTCAACACAGTGTTTTCCTCAACTCCTTATGCCTTATCTGCGATGTGTAATGGTTCTTGCTTGACGTAAGCAGTCAGACCAATAGTAACATAGTTAATATTTGTTGGTTAATAGAGTGAATTTGGTACATTTTAATTATGTATTTATCCTGCGACTCGTTTGGAGTAGTACTGGAGAAAATAGAGAGATATTATACATTCTTACCGGATAAGAGCCAAATCCCAGCACTGTAACTTCATGCTATATGTCTATTTTTGAAGATAGATTAACAAAAAGGACAATTGAATTTATGGGCACTTATTGACTTTATCAGACTTATTTGCTCAAGAAACTTAGCCTTTTAGATATTAAGAACAAATATGTCCAGCCCAAAGAGTCTCAAGCTGAATTCACAATGCATTGTGATCGATTGAAGGAGCTAAAGGCTTTTGACGATACAAAAACTGGTGTTAAGGCACTAGTTGATGCTGGAATACAACAACAACAACATTACCCCAATAATTCCGATTCCAACGTTAAGAATTCTTCCAATAATTCCGATTCCTCAAAGGCTCCCGCCCATTGCGGGGTAAGGAGGGGTCGAATGTACGCAGCTTGACCCCTATGTTTAAAAACATAGCGCGATTGTTTCCGGATGACCCATGATAAGCGTTGAAAGTTGCATTGCCTAACTACTAGTTCACAATTGAAAGAAGCGCAGACAGTTTCAAGAGTCATTTCGCTTTATTCCATCATACCCAAAACTAAAAAATAGTGAATCTTTGGCTCCATCTGAGATTAATGGAAAATAGTTGATGCTGGAATAATTTCCATCAATCTCGGATGGAGCCAAAGATTCACTATTTTTTGGCTTTGGGATATGATGGAATAAAGAAAAATGGCTCTTTAAACTGTCTGCGCTTCTTTCAGTTGTGAAGTAGCAGTTAGTCAATGCACCTTTCGACGCTCATCATGGGTCATCCGGAAACAGTCGCGCTATGTCTTTAAACATAAGGGTCAGGCTGCGTACATCCGACCCCCCTTACCCCGCAATGGGCGGGAGCCTTTGAGGCATTGGGG
>JAABOM020036307.1:0-16921 GCA_011800125.2 Solanum clarkiae
GTTTTGAGATGAGGGTTCACAGGAAACAGCCTCTCTACTTTTATGGTAGTGGTAAGGTCTGCGTACATTCTACCCTCTTCAGACCCCACTTGTGGGATTTTACTAGGTATGTTGTTGTTGTTGTTGTTGTAGACATGGTAGACTTTGATGTCATTCTTGGGATGGATTGGTTGTATGCATATTATGCTTCTGTTGATTGTAAAACCCATAGGATCAAGTTCCAATTCCCTAATGAACCTATCCTTGAGTAGGAGAGTGATGATGTGGTGGTCAAGGGTAGATTTATTTCTTGCATTAAAGCCCAAAAGTTGATTTCTAAGGTGTGTTTCTATCATCTTGTGAGGGTTAGGGATATTGAGTCCAAAGTTCTTCTCGTAGAGTCGATTTCGGTGGTTAATGAATTCCTTGATATCTTTCCTAATGAGTTTCCCAGTGTTCTTCCCGAAAGGGAAATAGATTTTGGCATAGACCTCCTTCCCGATACTTAACCCATTTCTAATCCCCCTTATCGTATGGCCCCGATGGAGTCGAAGGAGTTGAAAGAGCAATTGAGAGATTTGTTGGAGAAGGGTTTTATTAGGCCTAGCCAATCTCCTTGGGGTGCACCCACGTTGTTTGTAAAGAAGAAGGATGGTTCTTTTAGAATATGTATTGATTACGGGCAACTTTAATAAAGTCACCATCAAGAATAAGTACCCTCTCCCAAGGATTGATGATCTTTTTGACCAACTTCAAGGGGCTAGTCACTTCTCTAAGGTTGATCTTCTCTCCGAATACCACCAAGTGAAACTTTTTGGACTAGGTATGGACACTGTGAGTTTGTGGTTATGTCCTTCGATTTGACTAATGCATCGACTATCTTCATAGATCTTATCAATAGGGTCTTCAAAGCCTACCTTGATTTGTTTATGATAGTTTTTATCTATGATATCTTGATATATTACCATAGTGAGGAGAAACATGTAGATCACTTGAGGGTGGTGTTACAAATCTTGATGGAGGAGAAGTTGTATGCCAAATATGATAAATGTGAGTTTTGGTTGAAAGAGGTTGCCTTCCTAAATCATGTAGTGATGGGTGATGGTATTAAGATATATCCTAAGAAGACAGAGGTAATTATAAATTGACCTAGACCTTTGACTCCATCGGATATTAGAAGTTTCTTAGGCTTAGGGGGTTATTACCGGATGTTTGTGAATGAGTTCTCTTCTATTGCTTCTCCCATGACTAAGTTGACTCAAAATAAGGAAAAATTTGTGTGGACCAATGAGTGTGAAAAGAGTTTCCAACTTTGAAAGATAAGCTTGTCTCGACTCCCATCTTGTCTCTACAGGAAGGGTTAGATGGGTTTGTTATGTATTGTGATGCCTCAAGAATTTTCTTGGGTTGTGTTTTGATGCAAAATGGTAAGTGATAACTTATGCCTCTAGACAACTTAAGGTGTATGGAAAGAATTATCCTACCCATGATCTTGAATTGGCCATCGTGGTACTTACTTTGAAAATTTGGCATCATTATTCGTATGGGGTGCATGTTGATGTGTTTACCAATCATATGAGTCTCCAATATGTGTTCATCCAAAAAGATCTCAACTTGAGACAAAGAAGGTGGTTGGAACTTCTTAAGTATTATGATATGAGTGTACATTATCACCCCTGTAAGGCTAATATTTCGATCGATGCTTTGAGTAGGGTGTCTATGGGTAGCCTAGCACATGTTAATGATGGTGGCAAAGAGGTGGCTAGAGAGGTTCATCGGTTGTCTAGATTGGGAGTTAGGTTGGAGGAAGTTGATAATGGTGGAGTAGTGGTGGTTGATGGTTCTAAATCTTCATTGATTGAGGAGGTGAAGGCAAAGCAAGTTCTTGACCCCGCCTTGTTAGAATTGAAGGATTTGGTGAGAGATGGTAAGGTGGAGGTGTTCTCCCTAAGGGGAGATGGTGCTATTAGGTACCAAGGTAGGTTTTGTGTTCCTTATGTGGATGACTTGAAAGAGAAGATTCTTGATGAGGCTCATAATTCTTCTTATTCTATTCACCTCGGTTCTACAAAGATGTATAGAGATTTGAGGAAAGTGTTTTGTGGGGTGGCGTGAAGAGAGATATTGCTAAGTTTGTATCCGGTTTCCATAATTGCCAATAAGTGAAAGCCAAGAATCAAAGGCCGGGTGGCCTACGCCAAAACATAGAGATTCCTACTTTGAAGTAAAAGGAAGTTAACATGGATTTTGTGGTTGGGTTGCCTAAGAATAGAAGGCATTTTGACTCCATTTGAGTTGTGATTGATAGAATGACAAAGTTGGATCATTTCCTACCGGTTAAGACTACTTATGGTGCCAAAGATTATACCAAGTTGTACATTCATGAATTGTTTAGATTACATGGGGTACCTTTGTCTATCAAATCGGATCATGGTGCTCAATTCACTTCTCACTTTTGGGTGTCCTTCCAAAGAGATCTTGGTACCAAGGTTAATCTTAGTACGACCTTTCACCCTCAAACGGATGGCCAAGCCGAACGAACTATCCAAACTCTTGAGGATAGGCTTAAAGATTGTGTTTTGGAGTTTAAAGGTAGGTGAGATGATCATCTTCCACTCATTGAGTTTGCTTACAATAATAGTTATCACTCTAGCATTAGTATGGCTCCTTTTGAGGTTCTTTACGGTAGGAAATGTAGGTCCCCAATTGGATGGTTAGAAATAGGGGAGATGGCTTTGTTAGGTCCAGATTTTGTTATGAAGGCCATCGAGAAGGTGAGGTTGATAAGTGAAAGATTAAAAACAACTCAAAGTAGACAAAAGTCCAATGCCGATGTGTAAAGAAGGGATCTTGAATTTAAGGTTGGTGATTGGGTCTATTTGAAGGTCTCACCCATGAAGGTGTTGTTCGTTTTGGTAAGAAGGTTAAATTGAGTCTAAGATTTGTGGGTCCTTATAGAGTTTTGAGGAGGATTTGTAAGCTGGCCTATGAGTTAGAGTTGCTCAATGATATGAATATGGTTCATCCAGTTTTCCATGTGTCTATGTTGAGGAAGTGTGTGGGTGACCCACGTGCTATTGTGCCTCTTGATGTTGTGGGTGTTATTGAAGACAGTGACTTATGAAGAGGTTTCGTTAGAAATTTTTGATAAAAAATGAAGAAGTTATGGAACAAGGATGTTGCCTCCTTCAAGGTTCTTTGGAGAAATCAATAAGTTGAAAGTGTCACATGGGAAGCTGAGGTGGACATGCAAAAGTAATAACCCTATCTCTTCCATTTTACTCAAGCCTAAGGTAATAATTTTGAGTCTCTTATGTGATTTCAAGTCTTAAGTTTCAGTCGTTATGTCATTTGCATGTTGTTGCCAGTTTTCTTATTTCGGCATAGGGCTTTGGGGTCATGGGCCTAAGACTTCCTATGTGTAAAAACACCTATACTTAGGGGTTTCAATGTATCTTGCATGAAGTTATTACTAAGTCTTGGTGGATAGGTTTACTTCAAGTTTTCTCACATGATCTCACTCTTGAATTGAATGATTTTGAACTAGCATTACACACCCGCCAAGTGTTTGATAAAATGTCCAATTAAGGGTTCTTGAGTTAATGAAGGTCTATTGCATGGCTTATGAGCTAAGTGACTTTATGGTGATGAAAGGAATGTATAAATATGTTGATTTCTTGAAATTTATCTATCGTATTGCAAGTGACCACATCTTTTTGAGAGGGTACTATGCCTCAATCACCTTGTCGGGGGGTGTTAGGCCCGTACTACCATGTTGAGGGGTATATAACTTAACCACCTTGTCAGGGGGTTCTAGGCCCGTACTACCAAAAGTGTGAGCCCGAAAAGTGTAGTGGCCCCTGCTCAATACCCTGTTTAAAGGTGTTGTTGGACAAGTTATATAATTATGCTTCGAGCTTTGACTCTTTTGATGACTTATGCGATTAAAGACTTCCCTTAGTCCCTTTATCCTTGTTTATACTCTTTTATTATTGTTTATTTTTCTTCCACAACTAGGGATGTGTAAATGATATGCTAAGAGGCTTGCTTGGGATCCCTTTGGGTTCCCATTCGACGTGTCATGTCTAGGCCCCAGGATCTGGTTGTGACACTACTAGCACTAGCCCAAGAGCATTATTTGTTTCTAATGCTGGCCCAAGACCATCACCTGCTGCCACTTATGGCCCAAGAGCATCACCTGCTACTACTGCTGGCCCAAGACCATCACCTGCTGCTGCTGCTGGTCCAAGTGCATCACCTGTTGCTGCTGCTGGACCAAGAGTATCACCTGCTGCTAGCTCGAGACCATCAACTCCTCCTGCTACTGGCCTAAGACCATTTCCTCTTACTGCTGGTACTGGCCCAAGATCAACGCTTGTTGCTAGAGCAAGATCAACACCTGTTGCTCCAACTGTAAGAGGAAGGGGTGGGTCAAAAGGTTTAACAGTAAAGGTAATATAGTTCTACTTCATGTACAAGTTCTAAATCAGCTGTCTTACCTAATATTTTGAATATTTTGTTGCTTTTTTAGGATTATGCTGCTAGTAGAAGAAGAATTATTGCAATGAGGTTATTACACATACAAAGTGGTGCAACAATTATTAATGTAAATACTTATATTCTTAACTATAATTTACTGTATTTTGACACAAACTAATATAGTTATTTTCATTTAATCTGCCTGGAATGTGTAGTGAAAGATTTACAAATGTCAAGTCTTCATCATTTGTCACTGGAGATCTTGGATACAAACCAACAAGTGGTGTGGAATGAAAGGGTAAAGAAGCTATGACCTCAATAAACTTCAAGAAATGAGAGCAAGAAAGCAAATTGAGACAAGGTCCAAAGATACACATTTGAGTCAAGAGAGCTCAAATGCTCATCCGACAACATGTAATGTTATTTTGATATTTTTTGGCAATGCAATGTAAACACTTGTTTTGTTGGTAGCTGTAACTATTTAAGACAATGAATTGGCAGTTGTGACTGCATTTTAATAACTTTGAAAGTGAATTAGTAGATGCATTTTAGTGCTAGTTGTTTTATTATGACACTTGTTTTGATAATGAATTTGGCAGCTGACTGTGTTTTAATATGTTGCTGTGAATTGACACTTGTTTTATATTTATAAAAGATTATATTTATGTCACTGAATTGGTACTTTAATGATTTTGTATTTATAAAAAATTGTAAATTGTGACTGCTCAATCTAAATTTTCAAGTAAATTGCTTCTGCATTTTAATAGCTTTGACAATGAAATAACAGCTGAATTATAATTCTGTTTGTTTTGTCATAGCATTGAATTGCTACTAGTGTTAAAATAGTACCTGTGACTGCAATTTAATGTCAAATCAATATGAAAAATAAAAAGGAAAAGGATCTTGCAACCAATAACTTTTCATTACACAAAGAAAAAGGATCTTCATTACAAAATATTGTCAATACAACATTCATTTCCAATCCCTTATAACATTGTCAATACAAGAAAGAAGACATAAATTTCCCCCTAGATCTCCTTTCAAAAGGCATAAATACAACATACAACAATAGGTGTTGATCATGTAAACTTCTTTGGATCTTTTTTAGGGACTATATGTTTTGAAATACAAAACTTATACGTAAAATACAAATACGCGAGAGCAATCCAAAGTTGTATCTCCCTTTTCTTAGACTTGGCCAACTTAATTTTCCATTTCTTCTCAATTACTTTCATCCTCTTCGAGCCATCATCAAAATTGTCTAGCTTCGACATTATCTTGTTCATATCTGTTTTGCTTTCCACAGAGTTGGTCCACCTAGTATAGTTGTTGTCAACCTTTTCGAAAGCTTCAACTCTTTGCTCAAGCTCACCAAATCCTTCTCAACAATCTAGGAATAACAAATTTTGATCTTGGATCAATGTAGTCATCCTTCCAAAGTCAAAAACTCACGACTAGCACTCTAAAGTGAATTCAATATATGATTCTTGAAGATGAATATATGACTCTTAAAGATCAACTTTTGAAAAAAAAAATAACTTACCCCATTGTGAGGCCAACTCCAATATCTTCTACCAGGATTTCTTGGAGTCCAAGAGGTCAACAATGGCAGAAAAAACCATGCTTGCATCGCAACTCTTCTAATTCATGGTCTTTTTATTGCATGCACAACATAGTCAAGCTTATTCAAGCCCCTGTAACAGCTTAAATTTTAAAAAGAATTCGATCAAGTCACAATCTGAAGAAAAAAGGAAATTTTTAATGGAAAAAAAGAGAAAGAAATAAAAATGGGAAAGAGATCATGATGAAAAAGAGAGAAAGGAATAAGAAGTAACCTTTGATTCTCCCTCAATATGGGGATTGAATCTCTAAATTTTGGTTGAAGAATTAGGGTTCGAATGTTTTTTGATTGAAAAATTTGGGCCGAGTGGTGGGTTTGTTCCTTTTCATTAAAAAATGTTATTTCAATTTAAAAAATCAAAAAATTGATTATATTAGAGGCTCAATGTGCTAACAAATGTGGTCTGAAATACGCCTGTGGCTTGGGGTAAGAACGGTTAAAATAATTCACTTTTGAGAAGAATATGTGTGTAATAGGTCACTTAAATAGATAAAGTGTCTAAATGACTTTTCGGGACAACTTCAGGAGGGAATTTTTGCTTTTTCTCTTAAAATTTTGATTCTTGAAATTTTACCAATACCACATTGTCACGACCCAAGCCTAGGGCCTAGACGTGACGAGGAAAATAGAATCCCTAACAAAGCTCTTAGTATATCATTTACACATCATTGGTTGCGGAAGCAATTAAACAACAATAAGAGAATATAAATAAGGATAAAGGGACTAAGAGAAGTCTCTCATAACATAAATCATCAAAAGAGTCAAAACTCAAAGCATAAATACATAATTTATCCAACAACACCTCTAACATAGATAAGACGGTGGCCAAGACAACTTCCCGAGCTCACCCTCATAGTCATAAGCATATAAACAAAGAAGAGTGTATTTACATAACATAGGATCAATAGCTATTTTTCTCAGAGTTGAGAACTCAACAAACTTGCTTCAAGAGATAATACTAGCCACGTGGAGAATGAAGATGATCAAGTGGAGCTCCGGTTCCTGCATGGTAACATTATGAAGGCATAGAGTATGCGTTAGTACGTTTGAATGTACTAAGTATGTAGGATGTAATGCCACATGAGATAAGCAACATAATCAAAATGCATATACATAGGTAATAGGAAGTACTATAGTAATATGGCATGCATGATCAATGCTCAAAGTAAAACATACTTGTATAGAACATATTACATGTCTAGGAAGAGACCACCATCATAGACCAAGAAACTTAGTAATTGGAATCCAAGGCCTAGCATCCCCTTGGAAGGTGATTGAGGTATCTACCTCTCAATCGGTAGTACGGGCCTAGCACCCCCCGATAAGGTGGTCAAGTTATATACCCCTCAACTTGGTAGTACGATCCTAGCACCCCCTCCACAAGGTGGTCAAGGTATATACCCCTCAACATGGTAGTACAGGCCTAGCAGCCCCCCCACACCCAACAAGGAGGTTAAGATATATACCCCTCAACATGGCAGTACGGGCGTAGCACCCACCGATAAGGTGATTGAGGCATAGCTACCCATTAACAAGGTGTGGTCAACTTGCAACACTATAGATACTTTTCATGAAATCAACACATACATACATTCCTTTCAGCATCATAAAGTCAGTTAACTCATAAGTCATGTAATGGACCTTCAATAACTCAAAACCCCGTAATGGGACATTTTATCAAACACTTTGCAGGTGTGTAATGTAGTTCAAAATCATGGTATTTAAGAGTGAAATCATGTGAGAAAACTTGAAGTAAATTAACCCACCAATGCTTCGTAACTCTTTCATGCAATATACATTGAAACCCTTCATCAAATCTCAAAATACATATAGATTCATGGCTCAAAATATGCTTAGACAGTCAAACTTTTATGAAACCCCGACATAGTTCATAATCAATTTGTAATAACAAATCCCTTATATAAATCCACTTGAAATTATGCAATTTACTTAAAAAAGAAGGTTGGGCAACATGGCTAAAAGGACCCAATGTTTGAAACTCACATATCTCAACTTTGGAGAATTCCTTGATGAAGATTGAAAGGAGAACTTGAAGCTTGAATGAATTCCTTAAGATCCGGAAGTGAGTTTGGGATACTTGAATTGGGTGAAATATTTGGCTAAGTGTTTGAGAGGGTTTTGGATGTCTTGAATTATATGAGGTTGAAAAATGACTAAGTAGAGGTGGTTTTATGCATAGGAAGGCTTAGGACCAAGACCCCAAGGCCTTTGACCAAAGCAATTAAAACTGGCAAAAAAAATATATGGGTCCGCGCCCTGGCCGTGTCGTGCCAGGGGCGCGGAAACCTCACTATTTTTCTTCACTTTGGAAACTAAAATTTTGATACAGTTGCTATAAAATCAGGGTTAGGCCCATTCCCCACTTAATTTTGCCCCTGATCACGAATATGAAGTCAGATTTTTAATATTACGCACGAATTTTAAGATATATTGAAATTACAATGATGGGCACTTTCGAGGCATATTTTTGGGCACTTTTGAGGTCGTTTCAATATCTCCCCCTTGGGAAGATTCGTCCTCGAATGTCAAAGAAATGTATATGAGAGAAATAATCAAGATGAGTTTAGCCCAACACGTGAATGCAACAATGCACTTAAACATCATTTCAAAATCTTAATATAAGTGTCAAAATCACTATGAACTTGTCAACATTAACATGAATGCATGCAATGACATAGGGATAAAACATAAGACTTGACATAGGGGACTTGAATTAGTACCTTAGGCTAGAGTAAAATGGAAGAGATAGGGATATCGCTTTTGCATGTCTGCCTCATCTTCCCATGTGGTACTTTCAACTTATTGGTTTCTCCAAAGAACCTTGATGGAAGTAACATCCTTGTTCCTCAACCTCTTCACTTGTCTATCCAAAATTCCTATCAGAACCTCTCCATAAGTCAAATTGTCTTCAAAAATACTCACAACATCAATAGGCACAATACCACTTGGGTCACCCACACACTTCCTCAACATAGACACATGGAAGACTAAATTAACCACATTCATATCATTGGGCAACTCCAACTCATAGGACACCTTACCAATCCTCCTCAACACTCTATAAGGACCCACAAATCTTGGACTCAACTTACCCTTCTTACCAAAATGAACCACACGCTTCATGGGTGAGACCTTCAAATAGGCCCAATCACTAACATTAAATTCAAGATCCCTCCTTCTCACATTTGCATAGGACTTTTGATGTCTTTTGGCTATTTTCATTCTTTCACTTACTAACCTTACCTTCTCCATGGCCTCCATGACCAGATCCGCACCCAACAAAGCCATTTTCCTTACCTCAAACCGTCCAATCGGCGACCTATAATATCGACCATAGAGAGCCTAAAAAGGAGTCATACCAATGCTAAAATGATAGCTATTGTTTTAAGAAAACTCAATTTGTGGAAGTTGATCATCCTAACTATCCTTAAACTCTAAAACACAAGCTCTAAGCATATCCTCAAGAGTTAGATAGTTCTTTCGGCTTGGCTATCCATTTGAGCGTAAAAGGCCATACTAAGCTTGTTAGGACCCAAACCTACGGCCTAGACTTGACAAGGCCAATGGGGAATACAAAGGGGGACCCAAACAAGCCTCTTAACATATCATTACACATCATATCATTACACATCCTTGGTTGTGAAAGCATTTTAATAACAACAAGAGCATAAAATAAGGATAAGGGGCTAAAGGAGGCCTTTCAAAACATAAAATATCAAAGAGTCAAAGAGAGTTCAAAGCTCATACCATCATTACATAACTTGTCTAACAACACCTCCCACTTAGAGTTGAGCGGGGGCCAAGACAACTTTCCGGGATCAACCTTATAATCAAAAGCATACAGATAGATAGTGAGAGTCTTTACATAACATAAGAACAAGAGATATTGTCCCTAGAGTTGAGGACTCACCAAACTTACTATAAGAAGATAGTACTAGCCTTGGGGAGGATGAGGATGATTGTTAGTAGCTTTGGTTCCTACATTGTAACATCATGTAGGCACAAAATATGCGTTAGTGTGTTTGAATGTACTAAGTATGTACGATGCAGTGTGACAAGAGATAGACAACATGATCAAAATCCATAATCATCAGCAAGAGATAGTATTTTAGCAATATGACATGCATGAACAATGCTTGAAGCAAATCATGCTTATATAAAATAAATTATATGTGTAGGAAGAGACCATCATTATAGACTAAGTAACATAGTACTTGGAATCCAAGGCATGGCACCCGCTTTGAAGGTGCGTGAGGTATCTACTCCTCATTTTTGGTAGTACGGGATTGCCACCACCCGATAAGGTGGAGGAGATATATACCCCTCATCTATAGTAGTATGAGATTGCCACCACCCAACAAGGTGGATGAAGTATTACCCCTCATCTATTGTAGTACGGGATTGCCACCACCCGACAAGGTGGATGAGGTATATACCCCTCATCTATGGTATGGTCACTTGCAACACTATAGATACTTTTCATGAAATCAACCCATATATGCCTCTCCTTCATCATAACAAAGTCACTTAACTCATATACCATGCATACGCTCTTCAATAATTCAAGAAACATTAATCAGGCATATTATCAAACACCTGATGCGTTTGAAATGCTAGTATAAAATCATGCAATTAAAGAGTGAAATCATGCAAGAAAACGTGAAGCAAATCCACCCACCAACACTTTATAATACCCTCACACACTATACATAAAAACCCTTCATCAAATCTCAAAGTAGATAATAGATTCATAGCTCAAAACATGCTTAAATAGTCATACTCTAATGAAACCCCAAGGCAGTTTATAATCAAATTAATAATAAGTAAGACCCATAAGTAAATCAACTTAGAAACATGCAATTTATGTAAAAAGGAAGCTTGGGCACCATGGGTGAAAGGGCCCAATGGTTGAAACCCACATACCTCAACTTCGGAGAATTCCTTGATGAAGATTTGATTGAGAACTTGAAGCTTGATGAGTTCCTTAAGATCTGGAATAAGTTTGGGACCTTTGATTTTAGGTAAAATATTTGTCTAAGTGTTTGAGAATGTTTTGGGGAATGTCTTGTATGATATGGAGGTGAAATATGACTAAATATAGGTGTTTTTACTCATGGGGAGGCTTAGGACCAAGACCCCAAGGCCTTGGACCGAGATTAAAAAAACTGGCATAAAATAACACTGGTCCGTGACCGCTACGCATCGCGGTACCATCGCAGATCAACACTGGATTTCCAAATTTTGATACGGTTGCCCTAAAATTAGGGTTAGACCCATTCCCCACTAAAATTAGGGTTAGACCCATTCCCCACTAAATTTCACCTCTTGATCATGAATACAAAGTTGAATTTTTGATATCACGCAAGAATATTTAGATATATGAAAATTAAAATTATGGGCACTTCCAAGGCACATTTCCGGGCCCTTTTTTTAGGGTCGTTTCAATATCTCCCCCTTGAAAAAATTCATCTCCGAATGTCAAAGAAATGTATACAAGAGAAGTGAACAAGATAATTTCAGCCTACACAAGAATGCAACAATGCACTGAAACATTATTTCAAAAATCTCAACATAAGTGTCAAAATCACCATGAACTTGTCAGCATAAACATGAATATATGCAAATGACATAAGGGCTAATACATGAGACATGAAATCATATAGAAGATGTAGAATTAGTACCTTAGGCTTCAATAGAATGGAAGACATAGGGATATCATTTTTGCATGTCCGCCTCAGCTTCCCATGTGACATTTTCAACTTGTTGGTTTCTCCAAAGAACCTTGACCGAAGCAATCTCCTTGTTCCTCAACCTCTTCACTTGCTTATCAAAAATTTCTCCCAGAACCTCCTCATAAGTCAAGTTGTCTTCAACAGCACCGACAACACCCAATCGCACAATAGCATTTGGGTTACCCACATACTTCCTCAACATAGACATATAGAAGATCGGATGAACCAAGTCCATTTCACTAGGCAACTCCAACTCATAGGCCACCGCACCATTCTTCCTCCACACCCTATAAGGACCCACAAATCTTGGACTCAATTTACCCTTTTTACTAAATCAAACCACTTCCTTCATGGGTGAAACCCTCAAATAGACACAATCACCAACCTTAAATTCAAGATCCCTTCTCCTCATATCGGCATAGGAATTTTGACAACTTTGGGCTGTTTTCAACCTTTCTCTGATCAACCTTAACTTCTCCATAGCCTCTGTTACCAGATCCAAACCCAACAAAGTCATTTCCCTTACCTCAAACCATCCAATTGGGATCTACAATGTCTACTATAGAGAGCCTCAAAAAGAGCCATACCAATACTAGAATGATAACTATCATTATAAGAAAACTCAATCAACGGAAGATGATCATCCCAACTACCCTTAAACTCCAAAACACAAACTGTAAGAATATCCTTAAGAGTTTGGATAGTTCTTTCAACTTGGCCATCCGTTTGAGGGTAAAAGGCCATACTAAGCTTTACCTTGGTACTGAAGCCTCTTTAGAAGGACCTCCAAAAGTGAGAAGTGAATTGAGCACCATGATCCGATATGAGAGACAAAGGAACCTCATGAAATCTAACCAACTCATGAATGTACAACTTAGCATAATCTTCGGCACCATAAGTAGTTTTGACCGATAGGAAATGAGCTGACTTTGTCATTCTATAAGCCACATATCAAATAGAATAAAAACCCTTTCTAGTCTTAGGCAATCCAACCATAAAATCCTTGTCAATTTCCTCCCATTTTGAAGTAGGAATCTCTATATCTTCGATTAGGCCACTCGGCCTTTGATGCTCAGTTTTGACTTATTGGTAATTAAAGCAACCGGACACAAACTTGTTAATATCCTTCTTCATACTACCTTACCAAAACACTTCCCTCAAATCTCTATACATTTTTGTAGAACCGAAAAGTGAATAGAATAAGAAAAATTATGAGCTTCATCAAAAATCCTCTTTCTCAAGTTATCCACACAAGGCACACATAACCTACCTTGGTACCTAAGGGCACCATCTTCCCCTTGGGAGAAAACCTCCACGTTACCATCTCTCACCAAGACCTTCAATTCTAACAAGGAGGGATCAAGATCTTGATTTGGTTTACCTCATCAACCATGGAAGACTTTGAACTATCAACAACAACAATACCACCATTATCAACCTCTTCCGACCTAACCCCCAATCTAGCCAACCGATGAACCTCTCTAGCCACCTCTTTGCCCCTGTCATCAACATGAGCTAGACTACCCATAGACACCCTATTCAAAGCATTGTCCACAACATTAGCCTTACTGGGGTGATAATTCACACTTATATCATAATCCTTAAGAAGCTCTAACTATCTTCATTATCTCAAGTTGAGAGTTTTTCGAGTGAACACATATTGGAGACTCTTATGATCCATAAACACATCAACATGCACCCTGTACATAATAATGACGCCAAATTGAGGTTGAAATACCACAACGGCTAATTCAAGATCATGGGTAGGATAATTCTTTTCATGCACCTTGAGTTGTCTAAAGGCATAAGTTATCATCTTATCATTTTGCATCAAAACACAACCCAAACAATCAAAAAATTTCTTAACAAGATGATCATCATATGTTCCAACATTACAACAAGTTTCGACAAAGAGTTTCAACAAAGTGTGCTACATGTTGTTTTGGATTTCCCTTGCCATCAACTTGTTGCAGCTTAGGAGGTTGATAGCCAGTATGTATCTTTAGGTTATCAATTCTCTAAGAATATGACTTTACATATGTGGGTGGAGATTTAGATATAGGCTCTGACTTGTCTTTGATAGCCTCTATGATGAAATCTTTCAATTGGTCAACTGGAATTAGGTCTTCAGTAGACACTTGAAACTCTTTGACCGTTCTTTCTTGTTTTGTGAATGGCTCTCTTTCCTCTTGCATTTCATGAAGCTTTGTACATCAACAAGTGGATTCTCCCTCCTTCATATTGTCTATCATATTTTATCAACATGGTATTTTGGGCGTCTTGACCTTTGATGTATTTTGACAGGCCTTCAACCGCTTTCATCAAATTGCAAGTTGTTCTTCTATGGTGAAAGTTTCATTTACCATTGCTTGCATAAGAACCATAGAGGATGAAGAATAGTATGGAACATCGCTAGGATATATCTTGGATTGAAAAGTAACATCAAAGAAGGTCGTCACAGATCTAGCGCTTAAGACATCATCATCTTCATGCACGAAGGGATCATTAAACTGATAACATCGTTCTTGTGACAATCTTAGTTGATCCAACGCGTTCTTTCTACTATCTTAGCGATGTCTTTTCCTTTTTCTAGATTATACGAAGAGATATCTCTTCTTTTAGAGAAGTAAAATAATAAACAGGAGATGATTTAGGTGGCGCTTGAAGCGCTTGTTATCCCAGTATTTCGGTTTTACTACTAATTTAGGCCACAATCTTCATGGAAATTTTTCAAGCCATTTGCGGAATCAATATCCTCAAAAACATTGAATTTGAAGTCGATGTCCCTTGCGGATGTATTAATAATTTTTTGTGACTTTAAAGAGATCAAAATTTTGCAGAACTTTGAGTTGACCTTTTCTGAAGTTGTCTCGATGCTCTTAAATTATATATTTTTTTTGAAGAAAAGAGATGAGAGTTAAAGATTGCCCTACTAGGCATGCCAATTTGTAAGCGACTAAGTTTTGTTCTTGAAAAAATGACAAATCAAGAAAAGAAAAGTATGTAGAGGCAAACAACAATATTTGTATTTCAAAAATTTATGCGAAAGTTACAATCTTTATAAAAATCTAAAACAAAGATATAATCCTTTGATTCTTCTCCTCATGATCATAAACTCAAGAGCTTTGCTTTGTTCTTGAATCAAAGAAATGCTTGTTGAAACTTCACTACGAATGCGGAGCCAAGCTTTAATCATAATCGCAGAAATATGAAAACTTGAGGTTTATAACTTGGAGATAAAACTCCTTTGTATGCGGAAGACTTGCAGATCACCACTGAAAAGTAGAACTTTTCTATGTATTTCTTTTCCTCTTGTTCCTCTTCTCCTCTTCTTTTTTGTCTTAGGAAGACCCCTTTATATAGTTATAAGTTGGGGTTTTGGGGGTACTTTGGTCTTCAATTAATTTTAGAAGACCTTGGGCTTGAAAAACATGAGATGGCTTGTCTTGTCAACTTAATGGATTGACCCAAATATAATTTGATTTTTATTTAAGTCATATAATTTTAACTTAAATATTAAACCAATCTCATTAACCAATTATTTGACTTGGTCAATGTATCACGAATTTAAAATTTCATCCACATTTAATATGAATTGATCAATAAAATTTCACTGTCTACAGTACTCAACTATTACTTGGTTCCATTGTTTTTTTTTTTAAAAAAAAAGAAGCTATTACTTGGTGACTAATATAAAAAAAATGTTTATAGAAAAGAACTAAATGGTTGCATAATTTTTTCGCCGACAATCACAAAACTGAATAATACTTTAATTTTTTAACAGTATTTAAATCTTTTTTATAGTAACTTATCCATATTATAACAACAACAACAACAACATACCCAATGGAACATCACAAGTGGAGTCTGAGGAGAGTAGAATGTATGCAGACCTTACCATTACTTCATAGAGGCAGAGAGACTATTTCTTGGGAAACCTCATCACAAAAATCCATAAGCAAAATAAACTAGATATGACAAAAAAGGAAAGGAAGAGATAGGAAACCAAAAAAGCAACTAATAACAAAAGTACATAATAGTATGCAAATACGAGACAATTAACATATATAAGGCCAATAATGACAGTACCGGATAAAGAGACATGACAAATCCTACCACCCTACTATACCCCACGACCAGACATCAACCTAATCCTACTAATCTATTAGCCTGCTACTCTAATTCGCGACTCCACTCCTTCCTATCTAAGGTCATGTTCTCGGTGAGATTAAGTTTAGCCATATTTTTTCTTATCACCTCCCCCCAATACTTCTTCGATCTACCTCTATCCCTCTGTATAACTCCTAAATCCAACCTCTCGCACCTCCTAGCAGAAACATCAGTACTCCTTCTCTGCATATGTCCAAACTATCGCAGCCTTGCTTCCCTCATCTTGTCAGCCACAGGGGCCACCTCGAGCCTGAATGGGCTCATTCCTAATCTTATCATTCCATACTATAGATAAATATATTAAATTGGGAAGAAGTAATTTAAAAATAAAATTTATTTCTTCTAAAAAATGGATAACTTCCCTCATATAAACTGTATAGTAAAAATGTTTCAATTTCTCTTTTGAGAAATTAGAAAAAAAAATACTAGAACAAACATAACAATAAATTTACATGCTGTTTATAACAGATTCTTGAAAAATAATTGAAAAAAAATTTATATTTACTCAAAATGAAAAAGTAGGACAGTTTTATTTGAAATAGTTACATATGATACATATTCAATGAAAAATTATAAATCTTATCCTCAATATTATATCTCTATATATAGAGTTGAAACTTGAAAGTTAAAATTCTCAGTCCCAAAATCATTTAACAGTCAATATTTTCTTCATTAATTCAATGCATCGTTTATTTTTAAAAATTTTTCAATATGTATTTCTTCGTTCAATTTTTATTTTTGGATTTGTTTGATAGATGTGCATATCTTTTTAGAAGAAGATTTTATATTATTTTAAATATAAAAGTTTGTTTGTATTGCGAGGTTAACTGTATTCATTTTTAAAGATAAGGTAGTTAGAACTACCTTTATTTATTTTATTTATTTTAAAATATAAAAAATAAAATAAATACAGAATAAT